>JAQZBX010005366.1:0-48217 GCA_029593785.1 Cabassous unicinctus
GCTGTTTTTTTAATAGCTGCCATTCTGATGGGTGTAAGATGGTATCTCATTGTAGTTTTGATTTGCATTTCCCTGATAGCAAGCGGTGTCGAGCATTTTTTCCTGTGCTTTTTAGCCATTTAGTATTTCTTCTTTGGAGAAGTGTCTTTTCAGGTCACTTGCCCATTTTTTAAATGGATTGTCTGTCTTTGTATTTTCAAGGTGTAGGATTTCTTTATATATGCAGGATATTAGGCTCTTATTAGATATATGGTTACCAAATATTTTCTCCCATTGGGTAGGCTGCCTTTTTATTTTCTTAATAACTTCCTTTGAGGTGCAGAAGTTTTTAATTTTCAGGAGATCCCATTGATCTATTTTTTCGCTTGTTGCTCATGCTTTGCTGTGAAGTTCATGAAACCATTTCCTATTACAAGATCCTGTAGATGCCTTCCTACATTATCTTCCAAGGTCTTTATGGTTTTGGCTCTTATATTTAGATCTTTGATCCATCTTGAGTTGATTTTTGTATAGGGTGTGAGATGGTATTCTTCTCTCATTCTTTTGGAACTGCATATCCAGTTCTACAAGCACCACTTGTTAAAGAGGCCATTCTCTCCCAACTGAGTGGGCTTGGTAGCCTTGTCGAATATCAGATGACTGTATATGCGAGGATCTATATCAGAACTCTTAATTCAATTCCATTGGTCAGCAAGTCTATCCTTGTGCCAATACCATGCAGTTTTGATCACTGTAACTTTGTAATATGTTTTAAAGTCTGGTAATGTGATAATTCCAACTTCATTTTTCTTTTTCAATATGTCTTTGGAAATTTGGGGCCTCTTACCTTTCCAAATATATTTTGTGGTTAGCTTTTCCAGTTCCTTAAAAAATATAGTGTTGATTTTTATTGGGATTGCATTAAATCTGTAGATTAGTTTGGGTAGGATAGACTTCTTGATGATGTTTAGTCTTCCTATCCATGAACAGGGAATATTTTTCCATTTATTTAAGTTTTCTTTGATTTCCTTTAACAGTGTTGTGTAGTTTAGTGTATATAAGTCCTTTACATCTTTAGTTAAATTTATTCCTAGGTATTTTATTCTTTTAGTTACTATTGTAAATGGCATTTTTTTCTTGATTTCCTCTTCTGATTGCTCATTATTGGTGTACAGAAATGCTACTGATTTTTGAGCATTGATCTTATAGCCTGCAACAATACTGAACTCCTTTATTAGTTCTAGAAGCTTTGTTGTAGATTTTTCAGGGCTTTCTAAGTATAGGATCATGTCGTCTGCAAATAATGAAATTTTTACTTCTTTTCCAATCTGGATGCCTTTCATATCCTTTTCTTGCCTCAGTGCTCGAGCGAGTACTTCTAGGAGAAGGTTGAATATGAGTTGTGATAGTGGGCATCCTTGTCTTGTTCCTGATCTCAGAGGGAAGGCTTTTAGGATTTCACTATTGAAGATGATGTTAGCTTTGGGTTTTTCATATATACCCTTTATCATATTCAGAAAGTTTCCTTCTATACCTATCTTTTACAGTGTTTTTATCAAGAAAGAGTGCTGTATTTTGTCAAAAGCTTTTTCTGCATCTATAGAGATGATCATGTGATTTTTTTCTTTCAGTTTGTTTATGTGGTGTATTACATTGATTGATTTTCTTATATTGAACCCTCCTTGCATTCCCGGGATGAAACCCACTTGGTCATGGTGTATAATCCTTTGAATGTGATTAGCAAGTATTTTGTTGAGGATTTTAGCATCTAGGTTCATTAGAGAAATTGGTCTGTAATTTTCCTTTCTAGTGGTATCTTTGTTTGGTTTTGGTATGAGGGTAATATTGGCATCATAGAATGAGTTAGGCAATATTCCTTCTACGTCTATTTTTTGAAAGAGCTTAAGTAGAATTGGTGTTAGCTCTTTCCGGAATGTTTGCTAGAATTCAGCTGTGAAGCCATCTGGTCCTGGGCTCTTCTTAGTTGGGAGGTGTTTGGTGACTGAGTCTATCTCTTTATCTGTAATTGGACTGTTGAGTTCATCAATTACTTCTTTCATCAATGTAGGCTTTTTGTGAGTTTCTAGAAACTTGTCCATTTCCTCCAAGTTATCATTCTTGTTGGCATATAATTTTTCAAAGTATCCTCTTATGATACTCTTTATTTCTGTGGGGTCAGTAGTGATATCCCCTTGCTCATTCTTATTTTGTGTATTTGCATCTGTTCTCTCTTTTTCTTTGTTAGTCTGGCTAACGGTTTGTCAATTTTTTATTCATATTCTTGAAGAACCAGCTTTTGGTTTTGTTTATTTTTTCTAGTGCTTTCTTATTCTCTATTTCATTTAGTTCTGCTCTGATCTTTGTAATTTCCTTCTTTCTACTTCCTTTAGGTTTAGTTTGTTGTTATTTTTCTAATTCCTCCAAGTGTGCAGTTAGGTCTTCAATTTTAGCTCTTTCTTCTTTCTTAATATATGAATTTATGGCTATGAACTTCCCTCTCAGGACTGCTTTCGCTGCATCCCATAGGTTTTGATATGCTGTGTTGTCATTTTCATTAGTCTCCAGATAGTTACTGATTTCTTTTGAGATTTCCTCCTTGACCCACTGTTTGTCTAAGAGGGTGTTGTTTAACTTCCATATCCTTGTGGCTAACCTGTTTCTCTGGCCTTAGTGATTTCCAAATTCATTCCATTGTGATTAGAGAAATTACTCTGTATAATCTCAATCTTTCTGAATTCATTGAGAGTTGTTCTGTGGCCTAGCATGTGGTCTATCTTGGATTAAGATCCATGTGCACTCAAGAAGAATGTAGTTCCTGCTGTATTTGAGTGTAATGTTTGTATATGTCTATTAAGTCCAGGTCTTCCAATGTATTGTTGAGAGTCTTTGTTTCTTTATTGATTCTCTGTCTAGATGTTTTGTCTAATGATGATAATGGTGTATTAAAGTCACCTGTTATAATTGTAGAGGCATTTATTTCTCCACTTAGCTTTTCCAGAGTTTGCCTCACGTATTTTGAGGCACCCTGATTAGGTGTGTAAATGTTTATGATTGTTCTCTCTTCTTGAGAGTTTATCCCTTTTATTAATATATAGTGTCCATCTTTGTCTCTTACGATAATTTTGCATTTAAAGTCTATTTTGTCTGATATTAGTATAGCTACTCTTGCCCTTTTTTGGCTATTGTTAGCTTGTAAAATTGTTTTCCAGCCATTTACTTTCAGCTTCCTTGAATCCCTGGGTCTAAGGTGGGTTTCTTGTAGACAGCATATAGATGGATCATGTTTCTTTATCCATTCTGCCAATCTGTGTCTCTTGAGTGGTGAATTTATTCCATTAACATTCAATATTATTATCGCAATGAATTTCTTACTTCAGCCATATTTTCTCTGGATTAATGTATGTCATATGTTGTTTTGTTTCTGTTTTGTCTTTTTAGGTGTTTTTAAACTCTCCTCCAACTCTCTCTCCCTTGATTTTTCCTTTCAACTTGTAGAACTTCCTTTAGTATTTCTTGAAGTGCCAGTTTCTTATTGACATATTCTCTTAATTTCTGTGTATCTGTGAATATTTTGAGCTCTCCATCATTTTTGAATGCCAGTTTTGCTGGATAGAGAATTCGTGGTTGGAAATTTTTTTTCTTTTAGTACTTTGACTATGTCATACCACTGTCTTCTTTCCTCCATGATTTCAGATGAGAAATCAGCACTTAATCTTACTGTGCTTCCCTTGTATGTGATGGTTTTCTTTTCTCTTGCTGCCTTGAGTATTTTCTCTTTGTCTTGAGCATTGGATATTTTGACAAGTATATGTCTTGGAGTTGGCCTTTTGGGATTTACATTGTTTGGGGTGCGCTTCGCTTCCTGGATCTGTACATCCATCTCTTTCAATAAGGTTGGGAAGTTTTCAGCCATTATTTCCTTCAACACTCCATCTGTTCCCTTTCCCTTCTCTTCTCCCTCTGGGATGCCCATGATGTGTATGTTTGGGTGTTTTGTGTTGTCAGTTAAATCCCTGAGTCCCTGCTGGATTTTTTCTATTTTTTGGTCTATCTGTTCAACTATCTGTTTGATTTCAGCTGTATTGTCTTCCACATCACTAATTCTTTCTTCTGCCTGTTCAAATCTGCTGTTATGTGACTCCAGCATCTTTTTTATTTCTTGGGTTGTGCCATTGATCACCATCATATCCGTTATCTTTTTGTGTATGTGTACCATTTCTTCAGTATGTTCTCTCAGTGTCTTCTTCATATCCTTAATCTCTTCCTTCACTTCATTAAGATGGTTCGTGATATTTGTTTGGGAATCTTTGATTAGTTGTTTGATGTTCTGCATGTATTCCTGGATTTTAGTTTGTTCATTAGAGTGGTCCATGTCTTCTTGTTTCTCAGTGTGGCTTGTAATTTTTTGTTGCCCTCTAGTCATCATTTTATCTTACTGGGTTAATTCAGTTGATTAGCTTCTCTCTCCTCTAGAGTTTTATTTAGTTGATGATTCTGTGTGTGTGTTAAGTTTTCTCTTTGACACTTTTTCTTCTTATTTTGTTTCCTTGCTTCTTTCTATGTTACCTTGAAGGGAAAAGATTAGTGCCAGAGGAATCGAAAGATGTGAGAATGGAAGAAGGATAATAGTATTAGTAATGAAAGTTAGTAGAGAGGCTAAGTAGGGCTTAGTGAAATGAATATTTAACTTGTGTAGGCAGTGTAGAGTAATAGGAAAAAAAGTGGAGTACCTACAATGGGCTGGGAAACCAAATAGAGGAATATATATGTAATGATTTAGAAGGCTAGAATGATGAGGAGGGAGAGAAAGAGTAAAGAAAGGGCTAAAAGGAAAAGGCTACTATTAATAAAAAAGAAGAAGAAAACAAAATAGATAGAATAGAGGTTGCCACCCTTAAGTTGTGGGCTAATGAAAAAACATGATGTCTCAGAACCACAACAGAAAGCAGAAGGCAGAAAGATGAGGGAAAGATAAGAGCTAGTTTGTGATGCAATATCAGTAAATACAGAGAATGGGAAGTCACTGAGGAAGAAGCACAGCAAAGAAGAGAGAAGCTAGCAGCACCTAATTTAAAAAAATGAAAGAAAAAAGAAGTGAGAGGAAAGAGGAAAGAAAAGCAAGAGACAACAAATAAACAGAGAAAAGCAAACAATCACACCATCAAGCAGTCAAACAAAGCTAAGGAGGAAGTGTTCCTTCTAGTGTTCTTGTTGGTCTTCTCAGCCTGCTTGCGTTTATCAATTACCCTTCAGGGTTCTTTCTATAGGTATTAATGGAGATTTTTGGTAGTATACTAAATTAAGAACAGGAATTCATTTTTAAAGTGACTGTCTTTTCTTTTTTTTCTTTTTTTTTTTGAGGGGGGGGTATAAGGAACCCAAAGGAGTCCTCTGCTAGATAACCCCCTTCACTGAGGAGACCCTAAATAGGGTCGTGGAAACTAATCAAGCCCTACTCACTTTCTTACCTCCCCAGGAGTGCTGAAGCCTTGATGCTTGTCAGTGCAGAGCGATAAAATTGGCTGACTCTACCCCCTCTGGGGCCAAGCCTTAGTATCAGCGGGCAGCTGGGTAAAACAAGTTTGCTCAGCAGTTTTGCCTCTCCCCTCAGCCTGGCACTGTTTTGAGCTGGCTTATATGCTCCCTAAAGCTATGAGGGGGTCCAGGCAGCCAAATCCACAGAAGTTAAACCCCTCTCCACTGTCTGTCAGAGCCCTCCCTCCCTCAGAGTATGCTCCCACACGCCAGCAGGCAGCGGGAGTTGCGCATGTAGGATCCACGGCTCCAGCCAGCCGTTTTCTGTGTGGGCAGGGCTCAGCCATCTTTGTTGACCACCACAGGCAGGCTCAGAACTCATGAATCTCCACCGATCACTCCACACCATTTATCTGCCTGTTGCTAGAGGACCCAAGCTTCTCACTCCTTGTGCCCACAGCACAGAACCTCGGGCAGGACCGTTTCCACAGTCAGCCATCCCCGGAAATCTGGATCGTGAGTACCCACCTAGATTGACACCATCTTGGTCTCCCCCTGTTCAATTTTTTGAAAGAGCTTGAGCAAATTTGGTTTTAGCTCATCTTTGAATGATTGGTAGAATTCACCTGTGAAGCCATCTTGTCCCAAGTTTTTCATCTTTGGTAGGTTTTTGATAACTGTTTCAATCTCTTCACTTGTGTTTTGTGTAATTTCATCCTTTTTAAATTTATTGAGACTTGTCTTGTGAACCAACATATGGTCTATCTTGGAGAAAGATCCATGCACACTTGAAAAGAACATATATCCCACTATTTTGGGGTGCACTGCTCTATACATATCTGTTAGGTCTACTTCATTTATCATATTACTTACTTTATCAATTACTTTCTTTATTGATACTTTGCCCAGATCTCTCCAATGACAAGAGTTGTGTATCAAGTCTCTATTATTGTAGAAAATCTATTTGCCCCTTCAGTTTTGTCACTGTCTGCCTCTTGTAATTTGGGGTATCTTCTTCAGGTTCATATATATTTATAATGGTTCTTTCCTCTTGGTGAATTGCCCCATTTATTAATATATAATGAGCTTCATTGTCTCTAATATCTAATTATAATTACTCCAGCCTTTTTTGTTGTTGTTACTGCATGCATAGGATATCTTTTACCAGTCTTTCACTTTCAATCTTCTTGGAGCCTTCATCTATAATTTCAATTAGATCGCATATATTTTCTTATGGTTAGAGAAAAATGGCGCTAACTGGGATGTGGAGACTGATGATTGCAGACAATATGTTTATTGGGAAGCTCTCCTAATGGAGGGGGTCTGAAGAATATACTTCTGTCATCCCCCTCCCCCCCACCAGCATGGTGTGGTGAGTAAGCACCTAATCTTACTGGACATGCCTTTTTCTGTGATGAATCACTTTTCTCTTGCTGCTCTTGGCATTCTCTTTTTCTTTGGCATATAACATTCCCATTAGTATGTATATCAGAATAGGCCTATTTGGATTTATTTGGATGGGAGTATGTAATGCTTATTTGGATGGGAGTATGTTATGCTTCTTGGACAAAGATATCTATGTCTTTCAACAGGTTTGGAAATTTTCTACCATTATTTCCTCAAATATTCCTTCTGTCCATTTTCCCTTCTTTTTTCCTACTGGAACACCCATGACATGTATATTTCCATTTCTCTGCCATCATGTAGTCCCCTGAGAACCTGCTTAATTTTTTCCATTCTATTTGATATCTGTACTTTTGTGTGTTTGCCTTCAGATGCTCTGTCTTCAAGCTCGCCGATCACTTTTTCTGTCTCTTGAACTCTTCTGTTATCTACCTCCAGTGTATTTTTAATTTTATTTATTGTGACTTTTATTTCCATAAGATCTGATATTTTTCTATTTATATTTTCAAATTCTTCTTTGTGATTACATCCTTAATCTCCTTATCTATCTCATCATAATAGGCAGATTTGTTTTAAAATCTATGATTAGTTGTTTGACCTTCTTTATTTCATCTAGAGGCTTAGTTTTTCCTTTGACTGGGCCATATATTCCTGTTCCTTGGTATTGGCTGTAATTTTTTCTTGGTGTTTCAGAATCTGATTTACTAGATATATTTGTTCCTGTCTTCTTTTCTCTCTCTAGCCCAGGGATTTCTATTTGATTGGCTTTGTGCTATAACCTTTCTGATTATGGGTTCGACTTAATTTGGAAATTTATAGTGGTTCGTGTTTAGCCAGTCTAATTTTTTCAAGTCTTTTCCATCTCTTTCTTGCCCTCTCTCCCTTCCCAGTGGCAGAATAGGAGCCAAGGATGTGGTTTGTACTCTAAGTCTTGAAGGCTGAAGCTGCCCCTTTTGCCGCAGGAGATGATGAAGCTTCTCTGACTTTACACCCTTGTCAGAGGTAGGGACAGAGGCACACCTGAGTGCAGTAGTCTAAGCTGTTTCATGCCAAGAGCATTTGTCATTGCCCAGAGAGACTGATGAAGCTTCATGCCCCTTCTTCCACTGCTGGAATTGGGATGGAGCCACAGGTGGGGTCAGCAAACTAAGCCATGCCAGTCAAAACTGATTGCATTTGACCAGATAGACTTCGGCACTGACTCCACTCCCCTGCCAGGGATAGGAATGGAACTTCAGGTATGCCCATCATTCTAATTTGTGAAGTCTGAATGTGAGTGCAGTTGTCCTGGGATGCTGGGGAAACACCCCCTTCTGTCCTATGGGGATGATGGAGCCACAGAGATATCCAACAATCTGGTCTGTGCAGGACAAAATTACCTGACGTTATCCACAGATGCTGGTGGAGGGCCCCCAGCTTCCTCCTTGCCAGAAGTGGGGCTGGAGCCTAGGTTAGGGCATAAATCTGACCTGGTTGGAAAGAATCTGGTCCCTAACATCAATGTTATTTTCAATCACCCACTTCCCATCATAGAGAGAAGAATTAAAATGGAGGTTACTGGCCTCTTTCCAAAGTGGACTGGTTTAAACTTTAGCTGTGCTTAGCAATGGACTTTTTCCAACTGAAGTTAGTAATCAGTGGCTAAATGCAATGCCTGGCCATATCATCCTACTTTGTTTTTGGGAAATGGAGCTTCTAACTCCAGCCGAGGTATAGCTCCTGACATGGCTTGCATTGCCTGTGGGGGATGAGTTCTTTTCTCTGTATCAAGGAGTGCTCTACTCATGAATTTCCACACAGATGGTCAGTCTCCATCTTCATTTCTTCCAAGAATGTAGCAAGATGCTCTTTTGTTCCCCTGCACCTCCCAAGCAGGTGATTTAGATAGTTCTGATATTACTAACTGCACTGTAAGATGAGCTGACTCTTGTGACTCCTTACTCTGCCACCATCTTGGTACCTGTCCTCATTTTATTGATCTACTGCCATGTTGGAGTTTATACTTTCATATAATTTTTGGCTGACCATAGGACACAAAGCAATTCCTCATTGTTGGAACATGATAAATGTCATTTGTTTTAGTGTGAGGGACTAAGAAATATTCCCATTGACTTCCAGGGAATGTGTGATGAGGAAGAACTATAAAGAATGGATGGGGAGTTTTCCTCTCTCCAGCTGCTCTTTATGTTCATCCTTGTAGATTACAGCTAAATTAAAACTTGTCTTTTCATTATCTGCAACATTTAAGAGAACTAAGTGAATGTTTTTCCTTACAGACCTTTTGAACATGCATGCAAGATAATTTATTAAAATTTAAAGTACCTATACAATCTTTCCTTGTTTTTATTCTTCCCCTACCTAATTCAAACAGATTGTTAGATTCTGCAAAGCAGCAGAAGCTGTTGAAAGTGCATCACCCTTAGGATCTATGGGAAAAGGCTTAGCCCCTTTAAGTGGTCAGATTGAGTGAAGTAGACTCAGGAGTAGGATGTGACAGTGGGAAAGGAAAGTCCTAGACAGAAATGCCTAGAAGGGACCCTGTTTTTGATAGTCTCCTGGAACACATGACACCACCCCAGAGGAAAATGGTGGATATAATCTACTGGTGCCCAATCCCTGTTTGGGTGCTCATGTTCAAGATTGTCACAGCCCCAGAAAAGACATTATTTTTTAAAAATAAAAATGGAGATACATAGGCTTGTTTTTAGAGGATCTTCTCCAAAGTCTTTGATCTTCTTTAAATGCTGCATATCATTGCTGGTATGGGGGAGAGTGGGTATTTAAAAAAAAACCAAATAACCAAAGGTTAAATTTTCCAAAAAATTACAGGATTAAATCAGAAATTATATACTGCATTCATGATATTTCAGATTGTCAGTGTTGGTTTCTTCTGCTCTGGTCTTCTGGTCCAGGTTCAGCTGATCTAAACTGGGCATGGCACTGTGCCTGAAATTAGCTGTCAGGTCACCTGAGATACAGCTGGTCTACAATCAATACAGTTGCAAGAGATGGACATCTCTCTACACAATGTCATTACTTAAACACTTTGTGTCAAACTATTCTCATGGATTCTCAGCGTTCAAAAAGCAACACAAGAGGAAACCCAATGCACAAAAACTTTCAATTCTTTGCTTGTATCAAGTTTGTTCCTGTTCTAATGACTAAAACAATCATAATAGCCCACTTGGTGTTGTAGAAAATTCTTCTGTCATGATGAAAGAACCTACAAGGACATGTTAAAATGGTGTGGGTACAGAGAAAGCAAGAAAGTGTGGGTATGTTTTGCAGTCAGCTACATGTAAATGCAATCAAGTGTATTCTAAGCTATTGTAAAAAAATTTTTTCTGCTTTGTATTGTTTTTATTTATTTATTTATTTTTATTTGGACAGTTGGAATTTATTTTCTCATTTAGAAGAAACAATAAATCAAATCCATAGAGTTTAGGAAGCAATGCTCCATTATTCTTGTATAATGTATTAGTCATCAGAACTCTCAGAGAAATTAAATAAAAAATTTAAGTTATAATGAATGTTTAGAACTAGAGTTATAAGGAATTAATTTGAGCTTAAAATCCATAACAAATTCAAATTCATATAGTATTTTCAAACTAAGTAGATAAAACAAAGGAAACAAATATATGCATCAAAAACAGACACAAAAGTAAATCAGTGAAAAACATGTATGTCCATTTCATAGCAGCTAATATTTATACATATAGTGATGGTAGGCTATTTCATGGTTTTAGACATAAATATTGGTTAAGCAAAATTCTTAGAAATTGTGATCAAAATGAAGTCAATTATTTTAAGGATGAGAACCTACACTCTCTTACATTACATTCAGAATGGAAAACAACCCTTACTGACTTTAATTTTTTTTTAATTAAAAAAAAATTTTTTTTTATTTGTAAAATGATATATAAATACATATGCATATATGTGCATTTGTTTACATAAATGTTATTTGTTATATATATATATATACATTTTATAAAAGTGCCTAGATTATCCAAATATTACTCAGAAACTACAGGGATTCCCATGCTCCCCACCACCCACACCCCCAAAAACACCCCACACAACCATTCCCCATGTAAAATTTTATACACAGCAGGAACTGGAGTTTCTACCTAAGGTGGTCAGGGAAGGTTTCAAACAGGAAGTTAAGTTTGAAACCAATTTAGAAATACAAGTGTATGGTTAGGAGATGGGTAATTCAACAGAGTTTTCAGGAAACCACAAGTATTCTCCCAACACTGCAGTGCAAATTAAATGGTAGTAAGGTGAGAGTAACATATGGATAGATTGGCTGGTCCACTGGGGTGGTTTTTTTCTTTTAATAAATCAATGTTATTGATAAATATTAATAAAGCTTAAGTTCATTCAAGGTGTACAATCAATGCTTTTGGTATAATCACGTTTGTGCATTCATCACTTCAATCATTCTTAGAGCACTTTCATTTTACAATAATGATAACAAAAAACAAACAAAACTCATCACATCTCAATCTCTCTATACTCTCCTGCTGTACATAGTTATTATTCTTTTTACTTCTATCAAGTATATTTGCATTTATATTTTGTAAAAAGAGTCATATAAGCAATATCACCCATATTCATGTTTTACCTGAGGTTTGACTATCTTTTATAGTACCATGTTACAGTTTTTTGCTTTCCTTCTAGTAAATATACTTGACCTTAGACTTTCCCTTTCAACAACTGTCATACTTATATGGTAGCACTTCTAGTTACAAACACAATGATATGCTTTATCCATTTCTATTCATTCCCAAAGATTTACAAATAAACTTTTTGACAATTCTACAGACTAACTCTCAGCTTTCAATTCTCTACCCTCTATTTTCTAATGACCTATATTCTCATTATTAACTCCATGAATTTACACAATATATTTAGTTCATAATAGTACAATCATGCAGGATTTGTCCTTTTGTATGTGGCTTGCTTCACTCTCTTGGGTTCAGACACTCTCAGTTTCTGTTAATCTGTGAATATTCTAAACTTATCCTTGATTTTTTTAAAGACAGTATTGCCAGAAATAAGATTCTTGACTGGCACTTTTTCTCTTTCAGTATCTTAAATATATCATACCACTTCCTTCTAGCCTTCATGATTTCTGATGAGAAATCATCACTTATCTTACTGAGTACCACTTATGTGTTATGCATTGCTTTTCTCTTGATGCTGTCAGAATTCTTTCATCATCTTTGGCATTTATCATTCTAATTAGTATGTGTCTCAAGTTGGTCTATTCAGATTTGTTTGAATGAGAAATTGTTGTTTCTTGTTCATGGATTACTATATCCATCAATAAAGTTTGGATATTTTCTATCATTGTTTCTCCATATATTGTTTCTGCACTTTTTCTCTTCTCTTCTTCATCTATGACACACATGACATGTATATGTGCACATCTCTAGAAGTCATTTTGTTCCCTGAGACCCTGTTCAATTTTTCCCGTTCTTTTCTTCATTAGTTCTTTTATATATTTGCTCATGGAGGCCATGTCTTCAAATTCATGGATTCTTCTGTCTCTGAAATTCTTCTGTTATGTGCCTCCAGTGTATTTTTTATTTCATTTATTTAGCCTTTCATTCCCATAATATGCTCTCAAATTCTTCTTTGTGTGCCTCCATTGTCTTCTTAATATCTTTAATCTCTTTAGTCATCTCATTGAATTTATTAAGTAGATTTGTTTAAACATCTATGATGAGTGTCTCAATTCCTTTATGTTACTTGAATGCTTATCTTTTTCCTTTCTTGTGCCAGATCTTCTTGTTTCTTGGTATGGCTTGTAGTTTTTGTGTTGGTTTCTTGGCATCTGGCTTACTAGATGAATTTATTCTGGGTACAGTTATTCTCTTTACTTTAGGGTTTGTTGTCATTTCTCCCTTGCTAATTGTGTAGTAGGAAGCAAGGATGTAGTTGGTACTATCAGCTGTAAAGGCTGATGCTGCCTGCATTGCCCCAGAAGTGATGAAACTTCTGCCAACTTTCTCCTCTGCAAGGAGTAGGGAACAAGCCATAGCCATGTGTAATAACCCAAGTCATGCAGCTCAAGGCCATCCATAGTTGCCCAGAGAGACTGACAAAGCTTCATATCCCTTCCTCCCCTGTCTCAGGTGGGATGGAGTTACAGGTGTGAGCAGCAATCTATGACATGTGAGTACAAAATGACCACAGTTGCCTTGGTAAATAGACCCTTTGGAGTGCTCAATAATCTAATACATGTGAGCCAAATTTGCTTGCAATTGTGCTGAGATGCCAAGGAAGTACTGGCTCCTCTGCCTGTTAGGGGATGTGGATTTAGCCATAGGCACCCAGCAACTCAGTCCTTGTAGGCCAAATGTCCCTGCCATTTCCCAGAGAGACTGAGGAAACACCAGTTCCCTCCTATCCAATTGGGGGTGTCATGGATCCATAGGCACCCAACAGTACAGTCCCTGTAAGCCTAAATTATCTGCCACTGCCTGGAGTGGTGGAGGAAACACCAGTCCCCTCCTATCCTATTGGGGGGTTGCATCCACAGGTGCCTGACAATCCAGTCCCAGGAGACCAAAGATGTCAGCCCCCTCCTATCCTATTTGGTGGTTAGGATGGAGCTACTGCATCCCACTTTAATGTCTGTGTGATACAAAAACACCTGCAGGTATCCAGAGAGACTAGGGAAACACTGTTCCCCTCTTGTCCTATTGGAGGGGGGATGAAGGCAGAGGTGCCCAACACTTGAGGTTGTGTAGGCCAAAAGCACCTGCAGTGGCTCTGAGAGCCTGAGGAAACAGCATCCCTATCTTACACTATGGAGCAGAGGGTAAGGATGGAGATGGAATTGAAGGTTGTCAACATCCAGTTGCTATGGGTACAAAGTGCCTACAATTACTTGGACAGGGCAGGAAACACTGCTCCCTTCCTATCCTATTTGGGGGCTGGGATGGAGCAGCAGGAGTCTGAATTTCTAATCTGTGAAGGTCAAAACCACCTACAATTGCCTAGAGCAGCTGAAGAAACACCAGCCCCTTCATATCCTATGGGGTTGGAGGGATGGAGATGGAATTGAATGCAACCAACACAACAGTTTGTGTGGAATGAAAGTATCTCTAGTTGCTGAGAGATGCTGAGGAAACACAGCTCCTCTTTTATCCATTTGTTGTGCAGGGATGGAAACCCACATGTCTGAGTATTCAGTCTGGGTAGGCTGAAAGTGTCTACAGTTACATAGAGAGGTTGGTACAGGTCCTGTCAGCTTTCTCCACATGGACATGGGGCTGCAGCTTAGGTGATGGATACAACCTGATCTGGGTGCATAAAAGCCAGTCCATACCATCACTGTTATATTTGGTCAGGCATGATTTCCTTCATACTGTGGGCAGAGCAAAATAGCAGCTACCAGCCACTTTCCAGCTTGGACATGTTTAAATTTTAGCTGTTCTTAGCATTGTACTATATCAAGATGAATTTACTTATTCATAGCAGAAGTTGGTGATCAACTGTCTCTTCTACCCCCATTTTTGGGAAATGGAGCTTCCAACTCCAGCCAAGGAATAATTCCCAAGGTGTTTTGTGCCAACAGTGGAAGATGGGGACCCTGCTCTGCAGTATGGAATGCTCTGCTCATGAAACTTCACTGCAGATGGGCAGTCTCCTCCTTCCATTCATTCAAGGATGTTGCAGGATGCTCTTCTGGTCTCCTGGGCCCTCCAAACAGGTGCTTTAGATATCTCTGGGTGTTTACTATCTGCCCTGTAGGATGAGCTGACTCTTGGTGCTCCTTACCCAGGTGCCTTCTTGCCCCTCCCCAACCAATAATCCTTTAATCAACAAAATCAAATTCACACAAGAAGTATATCATATTAAAGTCATATAAATTCTAAATCCTTATTTCAAAGCTTTGGTCTTACACATTACAATGGAACTCACATCAGAGGCAAAGTATATGTGGGGAAAACTTCACTCAATTTTCTGCCCTAGGACAAAATGAGAGAATTCACTTTTGAGCAAAACCTTATCAATGTGAGTTTTGTGGAGCAGCACTCACTCATTTTTATGGCCTTAGATGACATTGGAGAACTCACACTGGAGAGAAGCCTTATAAATGTCATCCATGTGGGAAAATGTTCACTTTGTATGCTCTGCTGAGACAACATTATAGACCTCAGAGTGGAGAAAAATCATATGAATGACATATATGTGGATAAACTTTTAATAGAATTTCAAATCTTAGTCTACATGTGAGAGCTCACATTGTAGAGAAAACATGAATATGATCTCTGTGGGAAAGCCTTCATTCAGTGTTCTACACTTATACATCATTAGAGAACTCACATTGGAGAGAAACCATATGAATGCCATAAATGTGGAAGGAATTCCCCCATTATTCTATCTTTACATGATGTGTTTCTTTTCACATTGGAAAGAAACCCCAAGAATGTCATCTTTGGAGGAAAGCCTTCATTCTTTGTTCTGCTTTATTTTTTCAACATAAAAAAACCTCACACTGGAGAGATACAATAAAACAATCACCTATGTTGGGAAACATCTGTTTATTTTTTAAACTCAAACATGAGAGAACTCAAACTGGACAGATATCCTATGAATGGCATGTATTGGAAAGGCTTCAGTCAATATTCTTACCTTAGATAACTTTTGAGAACTCATACTCTAAACGTTGTGAATATGGAAGAGGTTTCAGCCATTTAGTTAAATTTTAAACATGCTAGAGTAATCACAAACAGAAGAAAAACAGTGTAATCAATCTGGTGGTGCCTTTAGTGATCCTGACTACTTCATCAATCTAAGCAAATCATACTGGGAGAATTGATATAAATGTCGTCTATGTAGCAAAGCCTTTAATAGTATTCATCATACTATATACATACATACTATATACAACATTTGAGAACTCATAATATAAATGTAATGGAAGTGGAGTTATCTTCACCCATAGCTCAAACTGATAGATAGACATTCTTTACCAGAGTATGAAACCCTATAAGAGATTTCCATATAATTTATGCTGGAGATGTTATTAATGAAAAAAATCACAAAATACTTTATTCATACAGCAACACATAAGGGCAAATGAGAATACACACTGTGCAAAAATCAGATGTGTCATGAATGAAGGCATGTCTTCACTGATTACTCATTCCTTATCATTAATATTATTATTCAGAGGAAACAACAATCTTAACATCAACTTAGGAAAATTTTCAGCTTTATTTCACATCAGAAAATTCATGGTAGAAAATAAAATACTTTGTATGGACTTTATTGCACACAATACAACAGAGTCGAGAATTTTGAACAAGTTTTTCTATTGAAATTATGTAGGATAACAATGTCTAATATAACTTTGAAGTGACATAGGTGTACTGAATTATGAATTTTTAGGAAGTAATATGAAGTGATATTAATTCAATAGATTAGTACATTTATATATAAAAGCAAAACATATAGTTGCTGAAAATCTAGTGTTGGCCACATTTTTGTTTTGTTTTTATGCATTTCTAAACATAAAGACTCAAATCAATCAGAAAATAACTTTGTTGACTCAAAAACTTAAAAAAGAAAATTATTATTCTTAACTATTTTCTTGGTATTATAATATACATATTCATGACATGGATGAAAACAACATAGGTAAACACATTTTAGAAATAGAGTTGAATTGTATATAAATACATCTCTTCCAAAATATCATTTAATATTACCATCAAATTTCAGAAAGGAATTAAAAATGAAACTAAATCAAATAAAATGAATCATTCTGGGAGGTTCATTGGTTAGAGAATTCTCCAGAATACAAAATCTGTCGGTATGTCAATCAATCTATACATCACTATTTTATAGAAAATAACAATCCACCCCATTTAGATTAGAATAAACAAGGAAATGAAACTACATTGAAGGCATACAGAATGGTCAATTTTCAGAATGTCCAATTTTTGGGAGGAACAAAACTTTGAAAAATCCAATTTGGAATTAGGGCACTTTCCAGTATTACTATTGAAACCCATACCACAAATCACCCCAGCAGAGTGCATTCTTTATCAATAATCTATGTATTTCAATAAAAGTTTTGAATATGAGAAAACTATTTTTGAAGTGATTTAAACAACTAAATAGGAACTGATGTTTACACAGGTTTGTAGAGTCTCTGAATATTAAACAAAAAAACCTCAACTTTCACTGTGATGACACCAAGATTGAAATGCCAGAAGAAACCCCTCAGAACTGGCTACAGCATCCTGGCCAGTTCTAGTTGAAAAGGGACTAAGATCATAAAAAAAACAAGTGTTGAAAAAGACTCACCCTTGATTTTCTCCCCAGGGATGTGTCTCCAGAGGTGTGCAAAGGTATTTTCTGGTTCTTTTCTTCCATTTGGGATAATACTTGTTGGTGTTTAACACATTTCCACCCTGCTGACAGACAGTTTTAAGAAGAGAAATTATATAATGCATGTCAAAATTCATTATCAAATCATTTTAATGATTAAAGATTTATTTTTACATGTATACTGTACTATTTCAGAATTCTAGTTTTCAAATATCCTTGTCTTTACTCTTCCCATTTTCTCTTGGCCATACCATCATTTCTTTAATGAGGATATCCTTTTCTTAAGACTGTAATTTCTTTGCAATTCTTCTACACGAGTATTCAATTGATGTCTCAGTCATTTATCATGATATCCACAAGAACAATAAGGGAAACTTGGGGATCAGGTGATTTTGTGCATGGAAAAGAAATGAATTTGGTAGAAGACAAATGCATATTAAGAAATAGTGAAGGTACCTTGTAACCTAATTTGTTTGTGTATCTCTGAGTTTTAATAAGTGCTAAACCTGGATCACTGTTAAAATTCAAATAATAGAATTACATATATGTTTACCATATAGTTTTAAAATTCCATATGAAGAAACTTATTGAAAATTTTGAAAAGTCAACAAAATCTGTTCATCTAATTTTTAATCTTTTCTCAATGAATTCTTCCTTTCCCTTCCAAATCATGAGTACCTTAAAAAATAAAAAGACCTTCCTCTAACTACTTTGATTAAAAGAGAAACTTTAAAATCAAAGCACAGTTGTAAAACCTATAATTTATTACAAATACTTTTCTGGATATTCTGTCACCTTTAGGGATATTTATTTCATTATGAAAAAGGCAAAATTACCCCACTTAGGCATAAGGTGAAGATACATCAGGAACCTATTCAAATGAGATTGAACGAGGAGAGCAGATGGAATATATATATTCTCTCACTCTCTGTCTCGGTCTGTGTCTCTCTCCATATATATAAAAGATGCCAAAAGATAATTGCCAAGTTTACTAAGTGTGCATCTTCTAATCCTAGGTAAATTATAGTGATTTAAGTAAAATGAGATATCTGACACATTTTAATTGAAGTCACAATGCTGACATGAACGAATGGTTTGGAAAATGATAAAAATATACTCACAGGGGGAAAATGAATTGAGCATCACAGAACATTCTCCAGAGTGCAGTATATATAGAGATTGCTGTGCCCAGGATTTAGGTCTGCCTCCATTCACAGATTTTCAAGTGTTATCAGCTTTATATATTGAATTTCAATTGTTTAGAAAGCACTGTCCATGGTCTCATTTTTAAATAGGAACTTTACTTATTTATTTATTGGCTTAGAGAGAGGCCACATTTGACCAATAAGGAGGCTTTCAGGAGGCATCTCTTAGGCACCCCACAACACTAAGCTAAGTTTTAATTTCAAGAGCAAAGGCTCACAAGCATAGTCCTCAACATCAAGGACCTTCAATGGACCATCCTCCTTTGCCATTCATGCCCCTGAACTTGGGGGACTTTTGCTGCTCCATTAGACAACATAGCAGAACTCTCCAGGATGGGAATTCAGTATTCTCCTGGTTATTGTGTGAATATCCACCCACTGTAACAATGACCCATGAACATTTGAACACATTTATATACCTTATATGTATGCCCAGGTAAACGTCTTCCAATATATGCCTCATCACTGACACTCCACACCAATGATCCCCCTCTGCCCCAGTTGTAACCTTTTTGTGATCTAAAGTTTCTTCAAAAATGAACCCAATAAAATAGCCAAATACAATTAATAGGAAAATGAAATAATAATGATAGGTTTAAATATAAGAAATAAAATATATAAAATTTTTAAAAAACTAAAACAAAAATTTTCAAAATTGGTATATAAAAAATAATGAAAAATATTTTTAAAAATTTTTTGACATTTCGTTTTTCATCACTGTACGTAGAGTGATATTTTCTTCCATTTATTCCCCAGTGTCTTACTTTCTCTCATTTTGTTTTCAGAGAAGTTTTAGGTCACAGCAAAGTCATATACAGAATACAGGGGACTCCCATATTCCCAACATCCACCCCCTTTTCCCCCTTCCCATATTAATACATTTTTATATGTGGATGGTACATTTGTTACAACTGATATACAAATAGTGAAACATAGCTACTGACCATGGTCAATGGTTTACAATATGGTTAAAATTTAAGACTGTACACTTTTATAAATGTTGGCATTTAACATAGCCTTTGTCAATCATTGAAAGATCATGTAGAACACTTCCACTGCCCACTAAATACCACCTGTTCCATCTATTCTATTCCTCCCTCCCCCTTCTCTCAGGGCCTACAACAAACATTCAGCTTCACTTCTTGGATGACAAGATTCATAGTTACTTGCAACAACACTGAAGTCTTGACACACTGGTTGTCTTCCCCTATTTAGGAAGTGCCCATGCTCTTGAAAGACTCCTGCCCATCTGTTTGAGAATGTATCAGCCTTACCCAGGATAGGAGTCCAGCTCCATCCTGCTCATTATGTGGGTCTCTACCCACTGATACAACACAATATGACAAAATGATCACTCACACACTCCCAGAAGCCTGTCCCAAATGCCCTCCATCCAACACACTAAACCAATAACCCTTCCTTGTCATAATGCCATAAGATCCTTCCCGCTTTTGTACTTTCAGCCACATACCCACCAATCCCCTGAGTTCACCTGGTCCCTCCCCCAACTCTCCCCCCACTTCCATCAACTGTCCAACCCACCATCCTGACTCTACCCACCTGTAAAACCTACATCACCCAACCGAATAGAATCACTATTCTCCTGTCACATCCTTTCACTGACCAACTACACACTTCCACCATATCCTAGATTTCATCCATAATGACGTTAGCTCACAAATTTCTTCTCCCTTTCTATTTCCTTTAAACCTATCTTCCAGACAGTAACACTCCAAGTCTGCTCATTTTGCTTAATTCATATCAGTGAGGTCATCTAATATTTGTCCTTCAATGCCTGGCTTGCTTCACTCAATATAAGGTCCTCAATATTCATCCATGTTTTCCCAGTGTTAGCACTGTGTTCCTTCTTACAGCTGAGTAATTCCATTGTAGGCATGTACCACATTTTGTTTAACCATTCATCAGTTCATGGGCATTTGGGTTGATTCCAACTTTTAGCAATAGTGAATAATGCCACAATGAACATATGTGTGCATATATCTGGTAATGTCTTTGCCTTCAATTCTTCTGGGTATATACCCAGTGGTGTAATTGCTGGATCATATGCAGTTATATAGTTAGTTGTTACTGAGGGTTCCCACTCCTCCACATCCTATCCAAAACTTGTAGTCCTCTGTTTTTTAACAGCTAAAGTCTAATGAATGTAAGACAGTATCAATTTGTAGTTTTGATTTGCATTTCCCCAATAGCTAGTGATGTTAGGCATCATTTCATGTGCTTTTTAGGCATTTGTATTTTGTCCTTGGAGAAGTGTTTTTTAAAGTCACTTGCCCATTTTTTTAGAATGGGTTGTTGTCTTTTTATTTTTGAGGTAAAAGATTTCTTTACATATGCTGGATATTAGGCTCCTATCAGATATATGGTTACCAAATGTTTTCTCCCGTTGGATAGGCTGTCTTTTCACTTTCTTGACAAACTCTTTTGAAGTGCAAAAGTTTTTCATTATGGGGAGCTCCAATTTATCTATTTTTTTTTACTGCTTGTGCTTTGTGTGTGAAGTTCATGATATCATTTCCTATTACAAGATTCTGTAGATGTTTCCCTACATTGTCTTACAAAATCTTTATGGTCTTGGTTCTTAGATTTAGATCTTTGATCCATCTTGAGTTAATTTTTGTATAAGGTGTGAGATGGTGTTCCTCTCTGATTCTTTTGAATATGGATATCCATTTCTCAAGCACTATTTGCTGAAGAGGCCATTCTCTGGCAGTTGAGTGGGCTTGGTGGTCTTGTCAAATATCAGATGTCTGTATATGCAAGGATTTATATCAGAACTCTCAATTTGGTTCCCTTGACCACTATGCCTAACCTTCTGCCAATACCATGCAGTTTTGAGGACTGTAGCTTTGTAGCATGTTTTAAAGTCAGGTAGTGTGACTCCTCCAATTTCATTTTTCTTTTTCAATATGTTTTTTGGCTATTTGGGGTCTCTGGCTCTTCCAAATAAATTTCAAAGTTAGATTTCCAAATCAGTAAAAAATTCTGTGTTGATTTTTTTGGGATTGCATTAAATCTGTAGATTAGTTTGGGTAGGATAGCCATCTTAATGATATTTAGTCTTCCTATCCATGAACAGGGAATATTCTTCCATTTATATGAGTCTTCTTTGATTTCTTTTAACAGTATTGTGTAGCTTTCTGTGTATAAGTCATTTACATAATTAGTTAAATTTATTCCTAAGTATTTTATTTACTAATGTAAATGGTATTTTTTCTTGATTTCCTCCTTATATTACTCATTAGTTGTGTATAGAAATACTACTGAATTTTGTGCATTGATCTTATAACCTGTGACTGTACTGAACTGGTTTATAAGTTCTAGAAACTTTGTTGTAGATTTCTCAGTGCTTTCTATGTAGAGGATCATGTCATCTGCAAATAGTGAAATTTTTATTTCTCCCTTTCCAATTTGGATGCATTTTATAACTTTTTTTTGCTTCAGTGCTTGAGCAAGTACTTCCAACACACTGTTAAATAGGAGCAGTGATAGTGGGCATCCTTGTCTTGTTCCCAATCTTAGAGGGAAAACTTTTAAGATTTCACCATTGTATATTATGTTAGCTGTGGGTTTTTCATATATACTCTTTATCATGATAGAAAAGTTTCTTTCTACTCTTTTCTTTCACAGTGTTTTTATCAGGAAATGGTTTTGTATTTTGTTGAATGATTTTTCTGCAGCTATAATGATGATTATGTGATTTTTTTCTTTAGATCTGTTTATGTGGTGTATTGCATTGATTGATTTTTTTATGTGGAAACATACTTGCATGCCTTGGATCAAACCCTCTGGTTATGGTGTATAATTCATTTGATGTGTTGTTGAATATGATTAGCAGGTATTTTGCTGAGGATTTTAGCATCTAGGTTCTTTAGAGATATTAGTCCATAATTTTCCCTTCTTGTGGCATGTTTGGATTTCATATTAGGGTAATGTTGGCACCATAAAATTAGTTAGGCAATATTCCTTCTACTTCTAATTTTTAGAAGAATTTAAGCAGGATTGGTGTTAGTTCTTTCCCAAATGTTTGGTAGAATTCATCTGTGAAGCCATCTGGTCCTGAGCTTTACTTAGTTGGGAGGTTTCTAATGACTGAGTCTATCTATTTACTAGTGATTGGTCTGTTGAGTTCATCAATTTCTTCTTTCATCAATGTAGGCTGTGTTTAAGTTTCTAGGAATTTGTCCATTCCCAGTAAATTAGCCTTCTCATTGGCATACAATTTCTCAAATAAATTTGAAAATGATATTTTCAAAATGATACTCTTTATTTCCATGGGGTCAGTGGCGGTATCCCCTTCCCAATTCCTTATTTTGTGTATTTGCATTTTCGCTCTTTTTTTCTTTGTTAGTTTACTCAGAGTGTGTCAATTTTATTGATCTTCCAAAGAAGTTGCGCTCGGTTTTATTTTTTCTAGTGCTTCCTTGTTTGTTATTTCATTGAGTTCTGTTCTAATCTTTGTTATTTCCTTCTTTCTACTTCCTTTGGGGTTAGTTTGTTCTTTTTCTAATTCCTCCAGGTGTGTAGTTAGGTCTTCAATTTTAGTTTTTGGATATATATATATATATATATATATATATGCTATTACAACTATGAATTTCCCTCTCAGTACAGCTTTTGGTGCACCCCATAGGTTTTGATATGCTGTGCTGTCATTTTCATTCATTTCAAGGTATTTACAGTTTTCTTTTAAGATTTCCTCCATGACCCACTGTTTGTCTAAGAATGTGTTGTTTGACTTCCATATCTTTCTGCCTAATTTGGTTATCTGGCCCTTACTGATTTCCAGCTTCATTCCATTGTGATTAGAGAAATTACTTTATATAATTTCAATATTCTGAATTCATTGAGAATTTTTCTGTGGCCTACCATGTGGTCTGATTGAGAATGATCCATGTGCACTCAAGAGGAATGTATATCCTGCTGTATTGGGTGTAGTGTTCTGTATATGTTTATTAGGTCCAGATCTTCTAATGTATTATTCAAAGTCTTTGTTTCTTTAGTGATTCTCTGTTGAGATGTTCTCTCTAATGGTGATAATGGTGTTTTAAAGTCCTGTACTATAATTGTAGGAGCATCTATTTCTCCACTTCTATTTACCAGTGTTTGCCTCATGTATTTTGAGGCATCCTGGTTAGGTGCATAAATGTTTATGATTGTTCTTTCCTCTTGAAAGATTACCCCTTTTACAAATATACAGTGTCCATATTTGGCTCTTTCAATAGTTTTGCATTTAAAGTGTATTTTGTCTACTATTAGCGTAGATACTCCCACCCTTTTTTGGTTATTGTTTGCTTGTAAGATTGTTTTCCAGCTATTCACTTTCAGCCTCCTTGAATTCCTGGGTCTAAAGTGGGTTTCTTGTAGTCAACTAAAAAGACAAAAAGAAATAAAAACAAAATATGACATACATAAACCCAAAGAAAAAATGGCTAATGTAAGTAATTTCTTGAGATTAATAACACTGAATGCTAATTGATTAAACTCACCAGTCAAGAGACACAGATTGGCAGAATGGATAAGGAAATATGACCCATCTATGTGATGTGTATCAAATAGGAAATTTAAAGACATGATTTCATCCTTTTATTTCTTGTCCTGTAAAGAAACAAATGCACAGACAGGTTCAGTAATTATTTATATATCCAAGGGCTAAAAAGGCAGAACAGACCTAGAGCCTGGTCTTCTTTCATTGATCTACTTAACTTAGAACATTATATGTGTGCTTTTGTAGGTGGATACTATTTCCAGGGAAATATTGACATGTGGAGGAAAAAATCACTTTAAATGGCCTTTAATACAATCATATAAGCTTTTGTACACAAAATCATGTTAGGAATCTATGGAAAACATTTAGCTTTGTGAAAACAGAGACATTAAATCATATATATTGTCAATATGACATTAAATCATATTGACATTTACATCAATTTGCTCCTGATTATTTTAGACTGATTTAATAGTAAGAATAAATGAACTGATCATTATAATAACTTGGTTTCATTGAAAGTGAAATGTATCTGCACAGTCATCTGCTCTACAAAGCTACTTCCATCATAATTGATGAAAACAATACATTGTCTAAAAGCAATTTTCTGCAAATATTGTGAAAATTTAATTTCCTAATACAGCAATCTTTCACATTCACCAGCATCACTGAATTACCAGTCACTTTGTCTATCATAAAGTGAATTGTCAAGCAATTAATTAATGTTTGGAATGATTTTTTAACACCATTAAAGGTAGCTGGAATTTTAAGTTGAAATTTTCATTTCATTTAGTGGAACATAAAAGATTATTTGTGGTCTTTCAGAGTGAAAACTATATTTATGTATAAATGTAAACTTTGTCATTAGCATCCCAAACTGATTTGTTTACTTACTGATGTAGGAAATGAGATGAAAATTATAAAAAGAACCCACATAAACAAAATCAAGCAAATAGTGCCCTGGCAGTTGAAAGGATAAGATCATGAAAAGTACTCATACAATACCTTGCCATAATGGAGAAGAAAGACTACCCATTCTAGAGAAATTTCTATGAAAATATCCAGTAGTTAATGAAATGAGGAAACCTTGAGTGTCCAGAAACATTGAGGAAGTCTTATAGGAACAAAACAAGAAAACATAGGATTCCAATAAACACAAGATACCATGGTGATATAGAATCTTTGGTCCTAAAGGGATGTCATAGATAAATGGTATTGCTTGTGGGAACCTATATTTCACTGAGTTCAAATAGTCACTAATGCATCCTTTATTTTTACTGTGAATTTTTAAATATTCCATTTTCTCCATTCATCAGACCAGTTTAGGAGATGTGCACATTCTGCTTCTGACATCAATCCTCCCTCATTTAAGCAACCATGACTTTATGTTCTGTTTCCTGCTTTAAGAAAGGCCCACTAAAACCTCAGAAATAAAATACCATCCTTTTATTTGAAGAAAACTTGATGAACTACTGCACATAGTAGTCCAAAACTAATTACATGAATCAGTTTGGGGACAAATTATTTGTAAAGTATGTAAAGGGCCCTCAAGTAATAGAAATATTTTACACTCATAGGTGAGAATAAAGATAGATTAGTAAATATTTTATCTTAGTGAAAAATATGTTCCTCCATTTAAATTACAAATTGAGAGGGAAGTGGCAAAAATGGCAAAACAAGAAAAACTAAACAAACAACACAATTGTTAGAGCAAATCTATGATGGAAGCTTCCCAGAACAGACTTGGGCAGAAAATGAAATAGATTCCCCATCCTAGGATATATATATGAAGTTGACCATAAGTTAAAGGAAGTGAGAAACATGTAATGAGCAAGAAAATGGAGAGATGTTTAAAAAATTAAAAAACAAAACAGAACAAGGAAGAAACTTGGTTCCTAAATACACTCTCCCTCAAGTCCTGTGGTACTTATACATGCTGCATTAAAAAAAAAGAATTATTGAAGAATATCATTTATACATGATCATACATAAACTACAAATGTTCAGTAAACAAAGGGAACTTACAAAATAAACATGCATAACATAATACAGGGCTCCCACACATCACCCCCCCCAAACACCATGCATTGTTATGAAACATTTGCTAACAAATCATGAAAGAGCACTGTCAACGTATCACTACTAACTATAGTCTTTATCTTACACCCCTATACATTTTTATGGATTTATTTATTTAAATTTATCCATTTTTACCCTCACCCCCATTTTTGCTGTTTCTGTGTCCATTCACTGGGCAACTCTGTGTCCATTTCCTGCCCTCTCTTCTCATCCTTCTCCTCCTGTCTTCACTGGGATTCAATCCTCAGAATCTTTGATGTTGGAGGGAGGCATCCTACCACTGTGCCACCTTAGTTCCTGGTTTTTTGATGCATCGCATCTTGGCTCTCCCTTGTGTAACTCTTCTGTTATGTCATCATCTTGCTGCATGGCTTGTGAGGCCTGATGGCACACCTGCAGACGGGGCCTCATGACTCACACACTCATGGCACCTGGTGTTGCACCCATGCATGGGACCTGGAGTATCAGCCACTTGCAGGGCCTGGTGGTACACCTGAACATAGGTCCTGATGGCATACCCATTCATGGGGCCTAGTGGTGCACCCATGCTTGGGCCCTTGTGGCTCACCCACTCATGGGGACTGGCAGCTCACTTGTTTGTGGGGTTGGGCTGCACACCCACACATGGATCCTGGTGGCCCTCATGCTTTCTTTATTTTTCTTTTTTTAAATTTTTACTGGGAGTTCCCAGGATCGAACCCAGGTATCTCCACATGGGAGATGGATGCCCAATCACCTGAGCCACATCTGTCCCACTGCTATATCTCTTAAGGTTGATCAAAGATACCCAAAGTTACAGTCTTTTCCCATACAGGATGGTCATATAATAAATCAGGTTTAGTTTATCACCAGCATTCTAAAAACCTGATCTAGGAAGAAAAACTAGGTCTGGGGACACAAGCATTGTTTCTAATATAGTATAATGAATGTTTATCCTATCCTGATTATCACAAAATCATATCAGTGAGAATATTTGCATACATGCTGCTTTTTAATTAAAACATCCTATGTCAACATTCTAAGTCAATTTACTCATATCCTCCTGCTTTACTTAGGGAAAGTCCATTCCTACTTCAGGTCTCATAAAAGTGGAGCCATTATTGCTGATGATATTTTTAACATAACCAATAGAGCAGGAAAAAAAAGTACTACAGAAATATTTTCATGAAAAGAGAATATGTAGAATAAGAGAAAATCTTTCCTTAGATTTGTTAACATGAATGGAGACAAAATGAAGTAATGAAAGAATTGGTAATATAATATTAGAATTAGTTATAGCAATATAAAGAATCACTCAATTCTGATCAGTTTAGAGAAATCTAAGACACAGCTTAGAGAAATACAAACAAATGATAAGAGCATAGCTTTGGTGTTAATGGGATGCCCTCGAAATAAAGAATTCCAGCCTTTACTACTAAAGAGACATGCTCTTTAGTAATAAAGGGAAGAGACATGCTACTTTCTCATGTGACCCTCTTTCCACTCTGATCTGACTTGCTCAAACCCATTTCCAACCCCTGAAGAAAACCCTTTCCCATCTAGACCAGAAACAGCAACACTTTCATTGAGGGAAATGTTGAAAGTAATCCATAATAAGAAAAAAGGTAGCTATATCAATGAATTCCTTAAAGTGTGCATAAAAATTTTAAACTTCCATTTAGTTCTTACAGTGTTCTCTTCATTTGCTTCTAAGAATTGAATGATCTTGAAGTTGATATTAAAATGTAAATATATATTAGCTATTATTGAGCTATGGTAACAATGATTCTTACATCTAAAATGCATTCTGAGGAAGAAAATATAGCCTAATAATCAAAAATATAATGAGAAAATCAAGACTAAGATAAAGGTGATTTGACTTTAGAAGATAAGGATCAGGGAAATATCTGTTCTCACAGATTAACAGAAATATGCATTTTAGGAAATTCTCTGTGAAATTGTCCTTAGTAACAAGTACCAGAATCTGCTGAGAAACCAGAGATACTGAAGGAGGATTTAAACTACAAAACATGGCAATGTAGAATCTCTGTTCATAAAAGGACTCTCTCAAAATCCTGGTACCAATATTATATCATTCTTAGGGACAATTGTAGGAAGACAGTACAGCTGTAGAGATAAAATAATCCTATTTTGTCTCCCAATAACCACGTGGCTTATCTCTTGCCACTTTATTCTTATTGTATGTTATGCACTTGTCATCTCTGACCTTACCAAAAATTCAGGATCAGCAATTGGCTGCAGAAGTAGTTTCAAGAAAGGGGGCCAGTCCAATGTATTCAGAGTTAGACTCATTTACAATTTTCCTACACATGGTTCTTCTGCTCCTGTTATTTGAAGCTATAATTAGCACTATACCCAATAAATATATGTCCTAGAGACTTAAATCTTCAGTCTGTTCTTATGAGAGTTGAGCCCTGAATCTCAGCAGAGTTGCAACACTTACTCTCCAGTTCACTGGTCTCACTCAGGACAACTAACAAAAGGATGATGATGGACAAAGCACATCCCAAAAAATGGAGAATATCCACAACTGCAAGAAAGACAATTCCATCCATATGCCCCATGGGATCTAAGCTCCCTCTCAATCAGAAACAGAGTAGGCATCTCCATCCTTAATCCTCAATATTGAATAATGAGCAAATATAAGATAGGAATACAACTATGGACTAAAGTAGACATATTATTATAATAGCAATGGAAAAACTTGTATCATGATATAAAGGCAGCGGCCACCAGAGGTTCTGAGAGATGGGACAGGGAAGAATAGGTGTAACATATTTGGGGGACATTGGAATTCTCCTGCATGACATTGCAATGACAGATACAGACTATTATATATTTTGTCGAAACCTAAAAAATTGTGCGGTGCAAAGTGTAAACTACAATGTAAACTCTAGACTATGGTTAGTAGCAACACTTCAAATTGTGTTCAATTGTCACAAATGTACCACACTAATGAAAGATGCTGTTAATGGGGGAAAATGTGTGTGGGGGGTGGGGTTTATGGGAATCCCCTATATTTCTGATGTAACATTTATGCAATCTAAAGCTTCTTTAAAAATAAAAAAGTAAAAAATAAAATAGCATATTACTTAGCTACAATGGTTTTTAAAAAAGCATGATACTGGCATAAAGAAAGACAAATTGACCAATGGAACTGA
Source organism: Cabassous unicinctus (assembly GCA_029593785.1). NCBI lineage: Eukaryota > Metazoa > Chordata > Mammalia > Cingulata > Chlamyphoridae > Cabassous > Cabassous unicinctus. The sequence continues at coordinate 29,166 of JAQZBX010005366.1, forward strand.
ACCAAGAACTCAGAAATAGCCCTCACATCTAGAGTCAGTTATTGACTTTTTTGCAGGGGAAAGTTTATTTATTTTTTAAATATATATTTTTTACAGAAGTTGTGAACATACAAAATAATCACATGCATGTGGAGAATTCCCACACACCAATCCTTCAGCAATACACCACACTGTTGTGGAATATTTGTGGTAGATTGTGAGATAATATCATCAGAGTATTACCCCTAAGTACAGTACACAGCATATATTTTGCAAATTTTTTCCATACACCCTTATTATTACCTCAGTACATCTTTGGCATTAATGCAAGAATATTACAGTATTGTTGTTAACTATAGACCATAGGTTACATTAATTGTATTTTCCCATGTTTCCCCTCATCACCACCACCCAGTATTAGTGACATACATCTGTTCTATTTTTTTTTTTATCAAGAAAGGATGCTGTAGTATTTTTTTTTTAACAAGAAAGGATGCTGTATTTTGTCAAGTATCTTTTCTGTACCAATTGGTAAAGTATGTGATTTTTCTTCTTTGATTTATTAATTTGGTGTATTATGCTGATTGATCTTCTTGTGTTGAACCACCCCTGCATGCCGGGTATAAAACCCACTTGACCATGATGAATAATTCCTTTAATGTGTTGTTGGATTCAAATAACAAGTATTTTGTTCAGGACTTTTGCATCCATATTCACTGAGGAAACGGGTCTGTACTTATCATTTTTCATAATATATTTACCTGGCTTTGGTATTAGGGTGATAGTGGAGTCATAGAATGAGTTTAGTAACAGTCCTTCTTGTTCAATTTTTTGGAAAAGCTTGAGTAAAATTCATAGTTTGCTCATGGGATTCCAACTTGCAAGACCCTGCCAGGCGGCACGTGTCCTCCCAGGCTGGGGGTTCGCGGCTCCCGCAGCCACTTACCGTGAGGGTCAGCTGTGCTGCCCACGGTGGTCCCCAACAGCGTCAGCACCTGCACCGCGCCCAGCAGCAGCACGGCCCTGGCTCCTCCCACACGGAATCCTGTTGTTCTGTAGGCAGTACTCCACGCCGCATGGATCTCATGGATCTCAAGGATCAAGTCGCCAAGGCGACTGCAGTGAGAGCGGTTCCTTCCAGTACCTGACAACAGCCCCTTGTCCTCTTCCGCCACGAGTACCTCCCCTCCCTGCGCCTGTTCCCTGGATGACCAAATAGGGCGCAGGAGCCTGGCCTGGAGAGGGTGTTGCGTGCTGATCCTGGGCGGAGCCAGGGCAGAGTGCAGGGAAGTCCTCCCCAGTTTCCCGCCAGTGTCTTCCTTTTTTTCCTTATTTTTAAACTTCTATTTCATTAACTTTATTTCATTGATTAAGCATATTATGAATATCAACAAGGCTTGGATTATATCTTGGACCAATAAAATAATATGTAGTACTTGAGTTATAATATGTAATAAGTAAGCAATGAAAAGTTTCAGTAAAAATAGGTATCCTTCTTTGGGGCCTAGTTGTTTTGAGCAATTCACAGTGTGTCTAAAATTTAGACACATTTAGACTCTAAATGAATAAACTGCTGTCATGGAAGGCTTGCCCTCCAATTTTTCTGGTCCATTAATTAGTACATTGTAAAATGTGGACTAGAAACTCCTCATTAGAGATTGAGGGATGTAACTGCAAACTGTGATTAGGAAGAGTGTGGTTTTAAAATGGCAGCCATGAACCATTAGGGGAATGGCAAAGGCAGAGCGGGGAGGAGGGGGGTCGCAGACCAGTGTTCCCAGCCTTGAGGCTATTCTTGAGATTAGATATCACTTCACACCTACTGATAACCAAATTGGACCCTATCATCAATCCCTTAACTGCTTTCCTCTTTCTCCACTTGGCAGCCTCTCCTAGCATGCAATTGCCTTTTTCCTAGTTTTGGACACATTCCACCGCAAATAGAATTTGTGCTTGATCTGCCCTTGATTAAATCGGCTAATAGAAATATTGAAATCTGTGGAAAAGGCACTGAGTAACAAGAAATCATGGCATAATTTCTCTACACTGCATAAAAACTCACCACCTTCATTAATCTAATTACAGAGTAACCTAACACTTTGAAGTTCGCCCAGTCTCAGAACCCTGCCGGCTGTTTTCAGGAAGGCAAATGTCAAATAATGACTCCGGAGCCGGTACTCGCGGGTCCATTCCCGGCTCATCCCATCTGCCCCGGATCACCGGTCACATTCGCATTTCCACCGCAGCTCTGCCCTGGTTTTACAAAAAGTTCCCACCAGGCTGGTAACAGGGTTCCGCAGATGTGATTGGCTGCGAAGGGACATGCCACAAGCACGGGAGCTAGAACTTGAAGGCGATAGGGGACGAGGGAGGTAACAATTCCAGGGTCTTCTTAATATCCTTATCTCTTTAGTCATCTCATTGAATTTATTAGAGATTTGTTTGAAAATTTATGGTTAGTTGCCTCAACTCATTTATGTCATCTGGAGGCTTATTTTGTTCTTTTGACTGAATCAAATCTTCCTGTTTCTTGATACAGATAGAAAATTTTTTGGTGTCTTGGATCTGGCTTACTAGATGTAATATTCTGGGTGCAGTTTCTCTCTGTAGTTCAAGGCTTTCTTGCCCTTTCTCCCTTGCTGGTTGTGTAATGGGAACCAAAGATGTAGCTGGCACTGCAATCTGTGGAAGCTGAACCTGTGCACATTGCCCCAGGAACCAATGAATTTCTCCCAACTTTCTTCTCTGCCAGGACTAGGGGCAAAGTGGTAGTTCTGTGTAATGATGCAGGTCATGCAGTCTAAGACTGTCTGCAGTTGCATGGAGAGACTGATGAACTTTCAGACTCCTTCCTCTCCTATCTGGGGCAGTGATGGAGCTACAGGTGTGGGCAACAATCTATGCCATGCAGGTCCAAAATGATCACAGTTGTCCATGAAAACTGACACCAGCTGCCCACCTCCCCTGCCAAGGGATGGAATGGACCCTCTGGAGTGTTCAACAATCTAATCTGTGTGGGCTGAATGCACTTGTAGTTTCCCTGAGAGGCTGAGTACTGTCCCTTCTCCCGTTTAGAGGGTAGGGAGGGAACCACAGGCACCCAACTGTTCAGTCTTTGTAAGCCAAAAGTACCTGCTGTTGCCTGGAGAGGCTGAGGAAACACCAGTTCCTATATATCATATTGGGGGTGGTGGTAGATCTGCAGGTACCAACAGTTTAGTCCCTGTATGCTGAAAGTGCCTGCCATTCCCAAGAAAGGCTGAGGAAACACCAGACACCTCTTATCCTATTGCGGTTGGGGGTAGATATACAGGTACCCACCAATCCAGTCTGTGCAGGCTGAAAGTGCCTGCTGTTGCCCAGAAATGCTGAGGAAACACAGCTCCCCTCCTATCCTACTTTGGGCATTGGGGGGGGAGGAGAAACAGCTGTCCAACCATTCAGTCTTTTGGGGCCAAAAGCACCTGCATTTACCCAGAGAGGCTGAGGAAACACAGCTCCCTTCCTGTCCTATTGGGGGTGGGGATGGAGCTACAAGTGTCAAGTATCCTGTCTGCGTGGACCAAAAGAGCCTGCAATTGCCCATAGAAGCTGAAGAAACATCAGCCTCCTCCTAACCTATGGGTTTGGAGTGGTAGAGAAGGAAACAAAGGTGCTAAACAAACAAGTTTGTGTGGATTGAAATCACCTGCAGTTGCCCAGAAAGGCTGAGGAAACACAGATCCTCTCCTGTGTGGGGTTTGGGGATGGAACCCCAGGTGTATGATTGCTCAGTCTGTTCCAATCAAAAGCACCATAGTTACCTAGAGAGGCTGGTGCAGGTTCTGCCAGCTTCCTCCCTGCCAGAGGTGGGGCAGGAGCCTCTACAGTTGACTGACTTTTGACAAGGCTATCAAACTCTCCCAGATGGGCTAAAACAGTTTATTCAACAAATGGTGCTGGCAGAAATGGGTAGTCATATCCAAAAGAAAGAAATAAGACCCTATTTCACAGTCCTCCCTGCACATGGTCCATCAGTCCCTTCTATTCAAACCTATATGTGATGCTGGAGTTTGTAGGTGTACTTCCAGAGACTGGAGCCTTTGGCCTGCCCATGTGCCAGATATGCCTAGAATCTCGGTGGAGCTGCAACTCCTACTCTAGCTCAATGGACTAATCCAAGTCACCTGGTGAGGAGACGATGATGGACAACAGCCATCCCAGGGAATGGAGAGAGCCTGCAGCTGCAGGCAGGATAATCCTATCCACCATATCCATGAGATATAAGCCCCCTCTCACTTGGAGGTGGAATGGACATCACCATCGCAGACTCCTCAGGATTGGGGTAAGAGCTATGGACTATAGTGGGCTTAATTGTATTTAGTTGTAGATATATTGTGATTTAAGTAATGGAAGAAATTACAACAGTGAGGTGGAGCCAGTGGCCACTGGACACTTTTGAGGCAGGGAGAGGGAAAAGCAGTTATAATACAGGGGCTTTTTCAGGACTTGGGAATTATCCTGAGTGACATTACGATGACAGATATAGGCCATTTTACATCAGCATATAACATGCAGAACTGTGTGGGGGAGAGTGTGAGCTACAATGTGAAATATGGCCCATGCTTAGTGGCAAAGCCCCAGAATGTATATATCCATTTCAGGTGATGTGCCACACTAATGAAAGATGTTTATGTGGGAGGCTGTGGGAAGTGTGGGAGGTGGGGAACATGGGAATCCCTGTAATTTTTTTGTAACATTTATGTAATCTAAGCATCTTTTAAAATATTTTTTTAAAAGTATATTATATAGCAGCTATGTACAGCAGGGGAAACAGAGATTGAGAGGTGAGTTTTCTTGTTTGTTTGTTTGTTTTATTATTATTATTGAAATAATGAAAACTTTAATAATGATTGAAGTGGTGAACACACAACTATGTGATTATACCAAATACCACTGATTGTACACTTTACATAAATTGTATGCTTTATTAATACATATTAATACAATTGATTTTTTTTTTAATCTACCTTCCAGTCTTGAAAACTCTCTTGTAAACTTCTAACAGAAGGCAACTTCCTCACACTGAAAAAGGGTATCTATATAAAACTTACATCCAGCTTAATACATAATGGTGATATGTTGAATGTTTTCTCTATAAGATTGAGAATAGGACAAAAATTATTATTTTTATTCAACATTGTCTTAATAACTGCAATCAGGGATGTAAATGAAACAAAATGAATTTAATTTGTAAAATAGAAGAGAAGATAAACTGATTATTTAGAATGTATTACAGAATTCATAAAAGATACTAAAACTAATATTAGTTTAACAAGTTTACAGAATACAAGATGGATGTACAAAAAAAGTCCTTTTTAGAGCATAATGAGAAAAGAAGTAACTTACCTTAGCTCTGATTAACACAGAACTTATCGGTGTTACATGCATTCTTTCACAATTCATCCTGGCCTCTGGCCATACATGGGTTCTGGCAAAGGCATGGATCCACCTCTCTTAGTTTGAATTGATCTCAAAAATGAGATGTGAACCCCTCCAAACTTTGTACCCCTGACTCTAGTCAGGGAATATCAAGTTAAAGTTCTTCAGTTGTTCTCAGAGAAGGACTTAGAAGTACATAAAACTCCTTCAGAGAGGAGGGCACTAGAGATTTTGCTAGGTGGGTGCTACCAACCATGTCATTTTAATCAGCTTGAATGTGGGGCTAAAGATCCACCCTATCTGGACCCCTTGAAATATTCCAGAACCCAAATATGAAAAAACAAGGCCTCTACCCTCAGTCTGCCTGCTTACAATGTTAGAATCCTTTCCAGATTATGGGTAATGCCAACTATTTTGCCTCATCTGCTTCTCTTAATTGGGATATTTCTGGCAGGCTCTACAAAACTTGTTTGAGTGTTCAGGAAATGGAGGGAATCTTCAGAAGCCACATTAGTTAGGCCACATGGGATGACAGAATATTATTATGATTAGATTAGGCATCAAAACCAAGCATAATGTGCAGAAAATATGTCCAAATTCTACAGAACAGTGTTGAACACATCCATGTCAGGCTTCCCCAGAGGGAGATACACTGGTCAATGGGTTGTCATATTGAACAGCCTGTAAATGATAATGTTAGAGAGGACTCAAAGAGAGGATTACAAAATTCAGTGGGCTTGGTATTAGTCACTGGTGGGACCTAAGCCTTAGGGACCCATCAGGAATTGTTCATACTTGGGTTCAGGGGAAGTTGTGCCTCTAAGGGCTTAAGACACATGATATAAAGGCAGAATTTGCTAGCATAATTACACAAATGAATATAGTTCATGACCATACAGAGGGAAAAGTAAAATGAATATGTTGTTATAATTATTTTCCACATGAAATCATTTTTATATATAGAAGATGGTGAATAATATCACTGTTGAAAGTTTTTTCTCCCAGTTGACACAGCTGTATAACTGATGTGAAGGAAATCAAGGAAGAATAAAGCATATGCTGCAGAAAATCACAAAATTCATACCAGGAGGATCTTTGGCTTGACATTATTGTATGGGTTTTACTAAAAAAAGTCTCCTTATCCAGAAGCATTAATATTAAAATTATGGATCTTGGGTCTCAACCAAAAACCATAATAGAATTTTATGGTAGATCCTGATATCTGCATTACAAATATCATGCTTGGAAAATATTGGGTTTATGGGAACATGATATAAACTGCTCCAAAGAGTCTACAACTTGCTGAGCAACACTAAGGACCATAGAGCTGGGAGGATTTGACTTGCATAGATCTTTAAACTTTGGACTTATGCCATGGTTTTACTCTGCCCTTCTTTGCATGTGTCCTTGGAGTGTTATTTCAGTTTCAAACTAACCATTTTTTAATATACTGTCATGGCTGATCTATAATTTTAAACAACCAGATTAAATTAGACTTAAGTAGCACAACATGTTGCAATTTCCCTTTTAAAATATCATTTTGTGGTTCATAAGTTCTCAACCATGAGACAGCTTGAGGTATCCCATCCCATTACACTTAAGGGAAGGGGTCTTGGACAGAGGAGAAAAGCTCTCTTGATACAGGGTCTTGACAGGAAGTAAAGGACCTGCTCAATTTCTCATTTTTATGCAATTCCCCTCCTTGCAGGGCCATCTATGTTTTCTTCTTCTAGCTCTAAATTTTCTCCCAAGTTAGAGAAGGGAGAGAGCAGTTGACTGAAGCATTAATTTTTTACTCAAACTTAGGGATGCTTAAACATTGCTGTACATTATAAATAACAGTAAGTGTTTAACAATTTCCCTACTCAGGATTCACACAAGACTCAATAAATTAGCATGTCCAGATATGGACCAAGGCCTCAGTAATTTTAAAGTTCACTAGGTGAATTCTGTAAGCAGTCAAATTCAGTACCAATCTATATAACTTTTCCATTATTACGGAGCATATGAATTGCTTGGAAATATTGTTAAAATCAGATTTTGATACAGTAGGTTTGGGTTGTGCCTAAGAATCTATATTTCTAACAAAGTAAGGGTGGATAGAGCATGCTGTAAGTAACAAGTTCCTCTTTTATCTCAAGTAAGTTAAATTTTATGAATAAAAATAAAAAAGTCTAATGGTGACTAGGAAAAGTCCAAACACCTGTACAGTATGTTTTATGTAGAAGTATTTTATTAACATTGAAATAAAGGAGGAGACCTCTGAATGGAGGTGCCTGGGCTAGGAATGCAGATATGCATATTACCATAGCTTGCCTGGGGACAGTGGACTGAGTCCTTGACTCAAATTCTCTCCAGAAAGCAACAATCCAATAGCCCTGCACCAAGTCTGGAAGACATCTAATCCCCTTGAATTCTGCTAGACAAAGTCTTATAATTGCCTATGGTCATGCCTGAAGTATCACACAGTTTTGAACTGGAATCAGACTCCTCAAGCACTTTTTAAAAGAATCAAAGATGAAGAGTTAATATTTAAAAAAATAAGTAGCTGCCTTCTCTCACACCCATAGGTAGCCATTTATTGAATGATCCAAAATTCAGTCACTTGTACACTGAGTACAGATTAATTTCATTAAATTTTGATGACTTTACAAATTTCAAATCAGTTTTCTTATATAATTAACTACTTACATAGCATTTTCTATGATAATTTTATAGCTTCATTTAAAATACACCTTAGATTTAAACAATTTAAGTTAGAAGTGTCTGTAATAAAGTACCTTTAAAATTTGGATTTCCACCATTTGCTCAAGCATCATATCTAGGAAAGCACTGAATCTCCACAAACTGTCTGCTCCATGCATTCTTTTCTTCTCTAGACATCAATTCACATGTCAACCAAGTCATGTGAGACTGGAGGTCAAGTCTTCCCTGAATATAGAGGGTCTCATTCTTAGGAGCTCTGCTCACAGGAGGAGGAAACTAGAAGATCATTATACAGGACACATATTGGGACACAAGACAAGTATCACACAGGCTCCTCAAAACTGAGGTCCCTGTCAAGGTAATATAAGCTTGATATGGGTTAGTCCCAGTTAAGGCATTGTAGCTCTTCTGAACATGGATCTCTGTCATTCAATGTCACATTGGTGAAGACAATTCTGAGAGGCTGACCAGAAACATAATTTGACAGTGGAGGTTGAAGAATAGCATAGTCCTTAAAGTAACTCAGTTTAGGCAATTTATGTTGAAGATGGAGATCAATGCTTGGCACCAGGGCAGCGGTGACCTTCTCATGACTTGGGGTGCCTTCTTGGACCAAGTCTTGTTGTACTCAAGGGACCCTGGAGAGTGTGAATGACACCCAGATCATGACCCTGAATGCTCTGATGGGGTATGTGGGAGTGGCTGGGTCATGGTTTCTGTAGGGGATTTTGGTGGATCTGGATGGGGACAAGGAAAGATCACTTGCCTGGTTTCTTGAATCTTGGCCCAATCTGCATGTGGCAGGTTGTGGGTTTGGATTTTAATTCACATAAGGACATTTCACTTGTGACTGGTAGTTAATGATGTCACCCAGGGCATTTGTCTTAGTGGCAGGCTGGGGAACATCATTGAAGCATACATCAGGGCTCCTGATTGTCAGGTTGGCCAATGAGTGTAGAGTCCTGGCCAAAGTACTTGAATATAGAATTGAGGCCATCGGTGAAGTCCACCTCACATCCTTTAGATGAACCAGACATTGAGAGGAAGGGGCTTAATTCAACTATTTTGATGAAAGGCTTTTCTAGGTCAGTGGATCTCATGTCTGGGTTCTTGAAAGGTGGCCAACTTGTAAGAACAATTGTCAGGACATATCCTTTGGTGCATGGAGAGACATTAGCCAACTAGGATGCTGTGATAGAGAAAACTTTCAAAAAACCATATTAGTAATTCCTCTCATTAAAAAGTAAAATGCAAAGCAATGAATTAATAAAGACACAAGTTACATGAAAATATTTCACAGCAAAAATACAAACAGCTATTTTTCATGCAAAGAAGTATCCAACATCACTGGTGGTCAGGAAAAAAATTACAAAACAATCATATGTTTTGTAGTTGTTCATCAGTTCAGAAAATTAAATGTTTTCTAATATTGTCTGTATTAGGATTCTCTAGGGAAACAGAGTTATCTGTGAATATGAGATTTTATAAAATTGCCTCATGCACCTGTGGGAATAGACAAGTCCAAATTCCACAGGGCAGACTGCAAGGAGGAATTCCAATGAAAGTTTTTGATGAATTCCCCAGGAAAAGCTGGCTGGCTGAAATAGAGATAGAAATTCTCTCTTCTGACTGCTGAAGTCATCAATTCTCTTGAAATTTTCAACAGACTGGATGAGATGCCTCTCAATCTCCTCAGTTGATTGTGGATATATTCAGCTACAGTTGCAGTCAACTTACTGATGATTTAAGTCCATGAAATGTACTCCCAGTAACAATGAGGTTAGTGCTTGTTTGACTAAACAACTGGACACTATTACCTGGTCAAATTGACACATGAACCTAACCATCATCTTGTCTCTATTAAAAGTAGTGGAAACACATTCTTCCATTTATACTTACAGGGTGTGTAAATGGACATTTTTTGAGGGACAATTAGGGAATGATATTTTGATGGACAAGTATCAAAATTTGATATATACATTTTATACATATATACATTATTTGTATATTCTTGCATATGGGATTCTATACACTGGAAGGCATGTGCTAAAAACACTTTATCATGTGCCAGAATGCCCCAACTATATGAAAATATGGTTGGCAGACATATAAATAATAGCACAAAAACAGGAATCTTAATGGCATACCTGCATTCTTAAAATAATCCCCACACATGAGGGCCATAGAATTAAACCAAATTGAGGGATCCATGAAGGGCAATAGAAAATGGAACCAGGGAAGACTTAACCTCAAAGAATCCCAAAATTCTGTCCTTTCCTTCCAGATATGCTGCTATTTCTCTTGAAGTCTCATGTTAGTCTTCAAGAATAGAGCCCTCCTTTGCTGCTCTTCCTGCCTACAAACAAACAATTTTAAGTGTGCCTCAAATTCCTTGTGCCTACAAGGAGGTTGGGAAACAAAGACCTAGGACAGTCCTAGGGTCAAATCCTTGCCCATGTTTTGTGGTGAAAGAGGTATTGAAGCCCATTCTGAAATTTGCCAGGAATTATCCTACTTTCATGTCATATCTTGCCCCCAACTCCAGGGAACCCCCCCCCATGGAGTCTTGATAAACAATCAAGATGTACATTCATTTAGATTTTATTGTGATTCTGTCTGTCATGTGCAAATTTCAAAGCTATGTCTCCACCTCTCTCCTTCAATGATCCTGCAGAGCTAGAATGAGCTCCAGAGTGAGTATCCCTGCATGGTATTAAACTCTTTGTATATTTCTACTGAGTTTCCTTATCTGGACTTGCAGATGGTTCTTTACATAGAGTAGAGGAGGAAACACACAAACTCCTTAAATTTCAGTGCCCAATGATAGTCTAACCCTCCAGATTCTTCCCCTTTGTATTTGGTGTTTCTTTCTGTCAGTCTTTTCTATGTCAGACAGTTTATTTCTGTCAGTCAGGGTCCTGGATATTCCTTGGTACCATGTTCTCCTTCTTCTTCTCTTTGATCTGAAGGTCTGTGGGTCAAAAGCCACAATTCACACTTTATAGGACATCTCCTGGTCCTTGTCACATGACCAAAAACCCAACAGTTCTTGCACATTATGGGTGGGTTGAGGTAAGCAGTGAGTTATTCAGCATAAATTTCAGGTAGCTTGCAAAGTTCTGTCATGATAGTTTTAATTTCAATATTGGTTTTGAGGAAGGGACAAGACAGGTGAACCATTAGGCCTAGAATTTCATGATACATTCTTCATTTCTACATACTATTATGAACTGCAACAATATAAAAAATAAACAAAAGGCTAAGAGTGTTGATAATGATCCATGAGATGAACAAACACTTGGCTCATGTGGTTGTGGGGATGTCACATGGCCAAACTAGCCTTAGAAAGCCAAGGATATTTGAGGCACTACACAAAACTTCCCATTGTAAAACTCATTCTCTGTGGTCCCTGAAGCCCTCCTGATTCCTGAGAGGTCCAAGCCTCCACTTACCATTAGATCCTCCTCTTCTGATAGGGGATCCCTCTACCCCAGAGGCATAAAAACTGGTTCCCTGTCTCCTTATCAGGTTCTGGGCTTTAGGGCACCTAGAGGGAAGATGCTGTGCATAACTACCTGAAATTTGCCTCAGGAACTTATGCCCTAATTCACTCTTCCACTGGCATTAATTTTTGAATTTCCTGAATCCCAACAGAAGACAAAAATTTAAATAGAAAAACAATCCTTCATCCACCTTCTTCTCCTTGTGTGAATGAAGGGGCATCATTGACCACTAAGTCACACAAACACTCATTTATTCTTCTCACTCCCAAATATCCTTGCTATGCCATCTATGCCATCCCAACTTTCAGATTAGGACACTCCTTTACATAAGAACAAGGGAATTATAAATGAAAAATTTGATTTTCACACTTGAATGCATTGTGAAACTCAGAACTTCATGGCATTTCCTCCCTGAGAAATCAAATGCAACCATTGCCTGTCTTTCGGCTTTTGTTTTGTCATGACATCCAATCTTAAATATTCTTCCAATGTTTATTAAACATAATACACAGGCAGCCACATCTATTAGTGTTATTCACATAATTCCAGAAAACCAACTAGTTTCCAAGAATAAATTTTCATTGAGAAAACCTGCCAGGTCCTTTCACAAAGCTATGCAAATTTGAGGTTATGATAATGAGCATCAGTGAAACTTCACACACAGCCCACCAATGTTCAAACACAGTAATGCACAAAGCCATAAACAGACATACAAAGGATGACAATACAATGTGTTATAAATAAGGACTTTCACATATACAAACCTATTCATACACATTGTTACAGAGAAGCAAACAGAAAAGATGTGTACAGACACATACAAGTAAAAATTTACAGCAAACATCAATGCCTAATATAGAGCCCCACTAGGTCTCACCCGTATTAATCCCTGGCATTTATCCTATTTTGCTCATTTTTCCTGTGTATGTGAAGCTGCCTGAGTCTGGTCTGTGGAAGGCACTTGTGTTTCTGAGACACACCTGTCTCTGGAACTCTCTCTTGTGATAAGAGAGATTCATTGCGGTTCATCTCCAAAGGCAACAATCATTTGCCTGTCATCATATAATAACTTTGATAGAGTGAAAAATAGAATCAAGGTATAATCAGAATTCATCATGGAAGCAAAAACCACGGGACATATACAGGCTTCCAGGATGAATGAAGGGTATAGCCTGAGGGGAAGTTTTCCTCTTCAGCTTGTTTTTTTATGGCCTCGGTTTATTCCAACATTCATGCTAACCTAAGCAATATCATACAATAACATTTGATGTAATCATCTCCCACTCTTCCAAGATTGGATGGTATATTTTTTGTTTCTTTGCATTTCCATTATATATGTATATATCTGATACAATTGACCATAATTTATTATTTGCCTTTCTCAAATCTCTAACATTTTAACATATATGTAAACATATATGTATATGTTTTACATAAACATACATATATGTTTTAAGGCAATATATTATATAATATAATATATTATTGTAAATTATTATTGACAACGTATTGTCAATTTAATTCTGCATTTTGCCTTTCCATTCAATTAACCATTTTTGGAAAATCTTCATTGACACATACCTCTAGTTCATTCAGTTTCACCAATATATTATTTAATTGTGTGGTTACACTGGATTTTCATTTTTAGTACGTGGACATATATGTTATTTCCAATAAATTATTTCCACTGTTGATATTGCTGTCAATATACTTAAGCAATTTCCTTATTGTTATGAACATAAAATGAGAAATCTCTTTGCTGGACATCATTTGCATATATCTACAAATTTAGTTCTTGTGATCATATTGTCCTCTGAAGTGGTTAAACATTTAGTATTTCCAGGAACTCTAGAGGGCAATATTCAATTCCCCACATCATGGAAAAAACTAGGTAATATCTGGGATATTGTTAATTGCATGTATGTGAAACGCTGTTCTTTTATTTGCATATATTTTAATATTAATACCACTGGCTATAATATATTTTATTCACCACATGAAGTTATTAATCTGTTAATTGTCTGATTTCTTGTTTTTTATTTCTTGTGGGTTGCCTTCCTTTTGTTGGATAGGTAGAACTTATTATTTTTTTAAATTTTTTAAAATTTAACTTTATTTGTACATTTAATAATTGAAAATATAAACAATTAAAAACTAAAAAGTAAACACAGATGAATAAATATATACATTTCTCCATTAAATGTAATGGATACATATAAATTTTTTTTTTGATCAAACAATATGTTACACAATATATTTGGTTCATAGAAATGCATTCATACAGTATTTGTCCTTTTGTGTCTGGCTTGCTTCACTGAGCATAATGTCCTCCATGTTCATCCATATTGCCATATGCCTTACAACTTCATTTCTTCTTACAGCTGCATAATAGTTCATCGTGTAAATAGACCACAGTTTGTTTATCCATTCATCTGTTGATGGACACCTGGGTTGTTTCTAACTTTTGGCAATGGTTAATAATGTTGCTATGACCATTGATGTGCAGATGTCTGTTCGTGTCACTGCTCTCAGTTCTTCTGGGTATATACCCAGTAGTGGTATTGCAGGGTCACGTGGCAAGTCTATATTCAACTTCTTTAGGAACTGTCAAACAGTCCACCATAGTGGTTGTACCCTTTTGTATTCCCACCAACAGTGAAGAAGTGTTCCTATCTCTCCACATCTTCTCCAACACTTGTAGTTCTCTGTCTTTTTAATAGCGGCCATTCTGATAGGTGTAAAATGATATCTCATTGTAGTTTTGATTTGCATTTCCTTAATCATGAGTGATGTTGAGCATTTCTTCATGTGTTTTTTTCCATTTGTATTTCTTCTTTGGAGAAATGGGTAGGACTTATTTTTATTCTATTTCTTTCATGCTGATAGGCATTACAAATATATCCTTCCATTTTGTAGCTTCTCTTAAATTATACTTTTGTATACCATTTAGGAATTCTAATGTTTTAATCATTTTAGTGGGTTTCTTCTTAAAGATATATTTCCCTATGCTGAGATATTAGAGTTTTGATTCTTAAATTTCATTTGAATGTTTTTCATTTTCATACTTCACCCTTGATATATCTGACATTTATTTATGTAAATCATGTAAGGTAAGGGTATAATTAATTTGCTTCTCTTCATGATTATTGAGTGATCCATTATTTTCTTACTGATGTGCAAACTAACTCTGACATTTCAGTATTTATTATACATGAACATATGTCTAGGGGCTATTTGCTCTGTTTCATTGACCTTTGTTTGATTTTTATGCCATCACCACCTTCTCCTTATCACTATTTTATTACAATAGAGCATGGAATGTCATTGGGTGATTTTTATTACAGTGTTGTATTTCTTCAAATTTCAATTTACTGTTTTTGGCTTGTGATCTTATTGTTTAAATTTGATATTGCCTTGTCATTTTCTTGATAAAAATTGTTGAATGGAATTAATTTAATTATATGTTAGTTTGGGGAGAATTAATGTTTTGATTACTTTCAAACTATATGTATATGTCACTCTCTAATTATTTAAATGTTCTATCACATCCACAAGAAATAGTCTATAATTTTCTTCATAATGTTTTGGTTACCTTTTCCAAGTGTTACTCTCTGATGCATTTAATTTTGTCAGCTGTTATTAATAATCCCTTTGCTAAACTTTATTTTAACTGATCAGAAATATAAGTAAACATTATTGATTTTGGTAGATTATTCCTGCATCCACTAGTTGTGCTAAAATCTACCATTAGTTATAGTTGATGTTGGGTCATTTGTGCTTAGATTTTCTGTGCAGATAATCACTTCATCTGTCAATAACAAAAATAGTGGGTCTTTAGTTCCAATATTGGTACTATTAATTTTTTTTTCTCTCTCAGAGCACTGCCTGTGTGTGCCAGTAGAGTGTCAAAAAGCAGAATGAACTGTGGGTTATGGGTCTCCTTATCTCTTTACCTGTCTTTTTTTAACTTTATTTCAAATTCAAAAAATAAAAGAATGTAAAAAGTAGCTCAAAAAGTTAAAGAAACCTTATTCCTAAAAATTCTTTTTAGACACTTTATCATATTGAGAAAGTTTCCTTCTATTTCTATCTTTCAGGGTGTTTTTCTCAAGGAAGGGTGCTGTTTTTTTTTCAAATGACTTTTCTGCATGTGATTTTTCTTCTTCAATTTATTAATTTAATGTATTTCACTGATTGATTTTCTTATGTTGAATCACCCTTGCATATCTGGTATAAAGCCCAATAGATCATGATGTATAATTTTTTTTAAAGATTTATTTATTTATTTATTTATG
Organism: Cabassous unicinctus; assembly: GCA_029593785.1. Taxonomy (NCBI): domain Eukaryota; kingdom Metazoa; phylum Chordata; class Mammalia; order Cingulata; family Chlamyphoridae; genus Cabassous; species Cabassous unicinctus. The sequence continues at coordinate 45,070 of JAQZBX010005366.1, forward strand.
CCCCCCCCCTTGCTGCTTGTGCTTGCTGTGTCCATTCGCTGTGTGTTTTCTCTGTGTCTGCTTATCTCCCCCTTGCTGTGAGGTCCTGCTGCATCAGCCCACCGCACCGCGTGGGCTGGCCTGCCCTCACAAGGAGGCCCCGGGAAGCGAACCTGGGGCCTCACACATGGTAAACGGGGGCTCTATCAATTGAGCCACACCCACTTCCTGCTGTGAGGTCTTGCTGCATCAGCCCACCAGGCCGCGCCGGCTGGCCTGTCCTCACAAGAAGGCCCTGGGAAGCGAACCCGGGGCCTCCCATATGGTAAACGGGAGCTCTATCTATTGAGCCACACCCGCTTCCCTATAATTTTTTATATGGTTTTGGATTCAGTTAGCAAGTATTTGTTGAGGATTTTTGCATCTATTTTCATTAAAGAAATTGGACTGTAATTTTCATTCTCTACAATATCTTTATTTGGCTTTGGTATTAGGGTAGTATTATCTTCATAGAATGAGTTTGGTAGTGTTCTTTCCTGTTCAATTTTTGGAAGAGTTTGAGCAAGATTGGTATTAGATCTTCTTTATATGAGTCTTAGAACTCACCTGTTAGGCCATCTGGTCCTGGATTTTTATTTTGGAGAGGTTTTTGATTACTGTTTTGATTTCTTTACTTGTGCTTGGTTTGTTGAGGTCTTCTATATTTTCTTGGGTCAGTGTGGTTTGTTCATGTGTTTCCAGAGGTTTGTCCATTTCATCTATGTTTGTTGGTGTACAGTTGTTCATAGTATTCATTTATGATCTCTTTTATTTCTCCTGGTTCAATGGTACTGTCACTGTTCTCATTTTTCATTTTATTTATTTACATTTTCTCTCCTTTTTCTTTATTTATCTAGCTAAGTGTTTATTGATTTTGTTGATCTTCTCAAAGAACCAACTTTTAGTTCTTTTTTCACTTCTGCTCTAATCTTTGTTATTTCTTTCCTTCTGCTTGCTTTTGCTCTTCTATTTTCAGTTCCTCCAGATGTGCAGTTAGGACTTTGATTTTAACTCTTTCTTCTTTTTTAATACAAGCATTGAGGACTATAAATTTTCCTCTCAGCACTGCCTTTTCTCTATCCCTTAAATTTTGGAGGCTGTGTTCTCATTTTTATTTGTCTTGAGGTATTAACTGATTTCTTCTTTAACCTACTAATTTTTAAAGAATGTATTGTTCGTTCTCCATATATTTGTGAAATTTCCCATTTTCCACCTGTTATTAATTTCCAGCTTTATTCCATTATGATCAGAGAAAGTTTTTAAATTTATTGATATCTGGCTTATGTCCCCACATATGGTCTATCTGAGGAAAATATCCATGAGCACTTGAGGAGAATGTATATCTTGCTATTGTGGGGTGTAATGCTCTATAAATGTCTATTAGATCTAGTTCATTCATCACATTATTCAATCTCTGAGTTCCTTATTCATCCTCTTTCCAGATGTTCTATCTAAGTGCTGAGAGTAGAGTAGTGAAGTCTCCAACTATTATTGTGCCTAATTATTTTTTCTTAGAGAATTATTCATTTTATATAGTAACTTATTTCATCTCAGTTTTTCATTTAAAATCTATTTTATCTGATATTGTTAGGGCTATACTTGCTTTGTTTGGATTGCTATTAGCTGGAATATGTTTTGCCAAACTTGCACTTTTAGCCTGAATGTAACCTTGAATCTAAGATTATTCTTTTGTAAACAACAAATAGATGGATCATGGTCTTTATTTTTTAATCAAGTCTATAAGTCTGTGATGTTTAATTAGGGACTTCTATCCATTACCATTCAGTGTTACTACTTAAAGGCATTACTTACTTCACCATTTTTCCCCTTGTCTTTCAGTTTTCATATTTACTATTGTCTGTCTTTTAACCCTTTCAGTCTCTCTTACTTAAGTTCTTCATTTCTACACTCTTCTCTAGGGCTTTCACCTTTGTATTTTCCTTTCAGGCCTTTATATTTCTTTATTTCACACAACTTTTAATATTTCTTGTAGATTTGGTCCCTTGGTAACATACTTTCTGTGTTTGCCAGTAGGAACTTTAAAATCGCCTTCATTTCTGAAGAATACTTTTGCCAGATAAAGAATTCTTGACTGGCAGTTTTTCCCTTTCAATACCTTAAATATATTATGTCACTGCCTTCTCACCTCCATGGTTTCTGAAGAGAGATTGGCACTTAGCCTTATTGAGGCTCCCTTGTAAGTAATACATTACTTTTCTCTTCTTCCTCTCAAAATTCTCTTCATCTTTGGCCTATGACAATCTGAATAGTAGATGTCTTGGTGTATATGATAGATGTCTTTATCTATCAGGGTTTATTCTGTTTGGGGTATGTTGTTTTTATGGAACATTGATATTTATGTCTTTCATAAGGGTTGGAAATTTTTCAGTCAGTATTTCCTCAAAATATACTTTTTTCCCCTTTTCCATTCTCTTTTCCTTCTGAGACACCTATAGCATGTGTGATGGTTAGGCTAATGTGTCAACTCGGCCAGGTAATTGTGCCCAATTGTTTGATCAAGCAAGCACTGGGCTGATTGTAATAAAAGGGCATTTATGGGCTTTAGTCATAGGTGAGTTTACTGCTTAGGTGGCTGATTACATCTGCATTAACATGGGAGATTGCCATGAACAATGAGTGATATATTATCCAATCAGTTGAATGTCTTAAAAGGAGAAGTGATTTCAGCACTCAAAGAGAATTTCCAGGCTAGTCATTGGACAGTCAACATCACCTGGAAACTCATCAAGAACTTTCATTGGACTTTCATCAGGTCACCTGGTTTGCTCTGTTAATTTTTTACAGGCTTTCAAATTATTCCTTATGCTCACACAGTTTCATCTTAATATCCTTTATCTGTTAAAATTCATATTCTCCTTCATCTCCATAAATTTATTAAGGATGCTTGTGTGAACATCATTTATTAGTTGTCCTTAAATCCTGACTCTTATCTAGATTCTTGGCTTGCTCCTGTGACTGGGACATATCTTCCTATTTCTTAGCATGGGGTGTTATATTTTGTTAATACCTAGACATCTGTTTATATTGGTGATTTTTCTCTATTGGTCAATTTCTTTCTCTTGCCTAGTGGTTTTATTTGAAACCTTTTTTTTAAGTTTTATTTTAATTT
>JAQZBX010005367.1:0-56691 GCA_029593785.1 Cabassous unicinctus
TTTTTTTTTTTTTTTTTTTTATTGTATGTTTGCTTTTGGTGGAGAATATGTTCCAATAAGCTTCCTGAGAAACCTTTCATAGGTGGCAAGTTTTCTGAGTTCTTCCATGTCAAGCAATACACCTTTCTGCAGGATATTTACCTTAAGTTCTATTTTCCTCACTATCTAAGGAATTTGCCTAGGAGATAGCATTTGTTCCCTTAGCTTTAAAAATGATCTCCATTCTAAGGACTTCCAAAGTTAAATCTTTTGGCCATAACTCTTCTTGAAATTCTAAACTACTAGATCTAACTTCTTACTGAATATATTTACCAGAAGGATATTTCATAGGCATCTTAAGTATACCTAGAATACTTGATATATATACAAGCACCCACATAGGGAACACACAGAAATTTGTCACTGAATTTTCACACTCACAGTAAATCAGGGTTTCTTAACAAGGGGTTTGTGAGTTTGAATTGAAATTCAAAAAAACATTATTCTTGTGGGAACATTTTGGTGCAGATATGATATATTTATTAAATAATACACAGTAGAGTGTGGACTTAGTAAGGGGGCCATGGTTTTAACCTGACTGGCAAAGGGATCCATGGAACAAAAAAGATGAAGAACCCCTGTAGTAAATGATACCACACAAAAGATAATTTCCCAGATCAGAAACCCAAAATTCTTCCTTGCTTCCTTTCTACAGCCAATGTATCTGCAAGTCCTGATTTTTCTGCCTACAATATCCTTTTTTGACCTATCCATTCATCTTCATTTCTAGTAGAATAAGTTTTGTCCAAGTCTCTACAATTGCATAGTAGGACTATTTCCCAATTGGACTTCTTGTTTCTGTTTTTGCTCCCCTCCAACCCATTCTTTACATATCAAGTAAGTAGTTACTTTAAAACACAATCATGTTGAAAACCTTTTAACTGCATTCTGCTGCACTCAAAATTAAGAACAAACTGCTAAACATGGCAAATATGGTACCTCATGATATGGCACCAGCCAGTCTCTCCAATCTTTTCTCGTATCACTATCCTCTATGCACACCCTTCCTTATAGCCCCTCCTGGAAATCACTAAGCTATTTCCTGACTCAGGGTTTCTACTCCTGCTGATCTCTAGGCTCTTTCCTAAATCTCTGCATGACTGGCTCCTTTACAACATTGACACTTCACTTGGAAGTCACCAACTCAAAGAGGCCTTTCTCTGCTGACCACCAGTCTATGATAGCTCCCACTGTTACAACATTATTTCTTTATTTTCTCTCAAAGAGCCCTGCTTTTCATTTATAGTATTTTTCACAAATTATATTTTATTTTATATTATATATTTTTTATTTTATAATTTTATTTTATATTTACTTACTTTTTGTAGCCTGCCTTCACTGTAATATTAGCACCAATATGGCACCCCATATCTGTCTTGTAGACCACCGTCTCCTGGTTCATGTACAAGGCCTGACATATGAAATGTGATGAGTACATGTGTACTGAATGAATAAGCAAATGCCTATTTTCTCCTAGGAGCTTATTGCATCAGACTAGCAAAAGCCTTGTAATCATTGGATAAATATGACAGGAGCTTCTTTTGAAGAGTAGGAAACATAGAGGAGAAACTGATCAATTTATATTTATCATCCTTATGTTCAAAGAAATAGAGAAAGCCTAAACAGAAGGATAGGTAGATAAGTCTAGAACATCAAGAGTAATCTCTATCTGGAAATACAGTTTCTTCAAAAATGGAGTTACAAACACACTACCGTTGGCAATTATCATTTAGACCTCAAACCATCATATCAGAGATTTGGAGGAGAATACGGGTATCCCATTGTAACCTGCCCCATTATCACTATGGAAACCTCTCACACTAATATTATTACATTATACAAATATGTATACATATACATGTATATATACATATAATTATTCCATTTCTTTCTTTACCCTATCCAGACATATTAAAAACAAAAACCACTCAAAGAAGCAATGAAAATGGGATGAGAGAGGATTTTGAATAAAATCCTAAGCATTCACTTATTAGTCAAGATTCTTTAGTGGTTTAATTTGGAGAAATGTATATACAACTTGAAGAACCTGGCTAGATGAGAGAAAAAGAGGAAAAAATGGGTCTTTTCTGGCATATGGAAGCTGTTAATCATAGCTTAAAGTCATATCAAAGAAAGCAATTAATAAAGGGTATGCTATAAAAATGAGAATGGACGTGTGTTCATCTTAGATAAATGTCAGTTTTGCATGATGGCCCTGTCTATTAAAAATATAAATTGGAAATTTGAAATATTATATTATAAATCCTGTGGAATAACTCTATTTTATATAAAGATTTCAACATCTAGTTTAACTCAGAAGTTCAACTTTTCTGTAGCTAATCTAAAGAAGTCACTGATCTCAATGAATTGTTAAAGCGTTAGTACAGCTATTGTTAAAATGGGTAAAATGTCTTCAAACTACAGAACTTGATGTTTGAGCCTAATTCTAAGCTCCTTTGTAAATGTTCTTTCTTCCCCCTAACTTGAAACTTGAATGGAGGTGGGTGGAGAAAGACATGCCAAGAATTAAGATTCTGATTTTGCAAATTCCTGTAAGAATTGTGATTTGGTTCCTCAGAAAAAATCATCCCAAACTAGGTAATTTCTTTAAAATAAAAGTTCTATGGCTGCAATTTGCATTCCATTAATCTGGTCTTTAAAAGTTTCCCTTCTACCTTCTTTCCAAACTGTCATATCACACCATCATGTTAGAAAAATGTTATTTCTTACTAACTATTATAGAACTTTAGAATTAGGAGAGAAATTAGAGCTACTCCACTCAAATGCCCTCATTTTTCAAATGTTAATCTAGGAGCATTTCTATAGGTTTCAAGGACCAACTCACATAATGGCTTTGTCAGGCCTCATCAGGTGATACACCTGAAAGTGATCCCAGGGTCCATAAAAACAGCATTAGTGGGTCCAGTGGGATGGACATGAGACAATAGGGAGCAGTGGACCAATGGAAAGGACATGCCTATATTTGTGGGTTAACCAGTGTACAAACACATTACAGCTGTAAGAAGCCAGATGCCCCCCTTCAAACCTGTGGTCATGGCATATCATATTGATACTCTATTTTAGATCCTTTTGCATTCATTCTGAAAAACAATCAGAGAATGCTTTACCTTAAACTACTGCCTAATTGTTAATATTTCCTCTTTTGCCAACACATTTTGGCTCAGAGAAAATATTGCTCCACTTCTTTGATGAAAATAAGAAGCTTAAAGGTTTTAGTCATAAGCCCCTTTTCTTTGGTTTGGGAACTTTTTTTTTTCCCCCAGCAGGGATTGTTTTTTTTTTTTCCCTTTCAGTGATAGATTTTATTATAATTTAAAAGTACCTGATCATTGAAATTAAGTTAGTCCTAAATAATCAACAGCTAGAATGATTTTTCAAAATATTGTATTTTTAAATATTCCCAAATCCAAAACATAGTTTTCTTTTTCCTCCACCAAGACTTTCCTGCCAACCTTTTCAGACTATCTATAATTTGACTCTAAGAAAAATTTTATTGCTTCTTATTAACCAATCTCCACTTCATTCTGATTAACCTCTTTACTACACCCTATACCATAGGTTTATTATCAACAGTGAGCCTTACTTCACTCCATTTCTCCAGTTTAGAGCACTGCCTTTCCTGTAAGCCCCAAGCCTGTTCCTTCATGAAGGCTCAATGCGTGAGCTATCTCTTGGGACACCTGCAACTGCTCTCCAGTCTCCTACCTGCACACTAGATTCCACAGAAAAGTCTTTGTACCCACCTATACCACAATGCTTAGCATCTTATTTTTGTTGTTGTTTAAAAGATCCTTAAGGACAGGAATCATGTCTTCCACTCTTTGCGTATTTTCCATATTACCTTCTCTATTTTCAGGTACTTGGTCAAAGTTCGATAAAGAAAACTAATCCATTCTTAAAATAATGAAATATAGGGGTCAAAAAGACTGAAGAGAAACAAAATCATTCTTTTTATAGCCTGCAAAGCAGCAAAGCATAGATAAACAGGTTAACTGGTTCAAGCCTACACTACTGTATGCACATTGGGGATTAGGATCCGGGTCTCCTGAGTACTAGGCCAACACTCATTTCACTATCTACTACATCACTCACAATAGCCAGAGATCATTAAGAACAAAAGAAATAGTAACATGCCTTGAAGAGCTGAAGTACCTCCCTGCCTGGATGCAAGATACCGGGGCATCCAGGTTGTCAGCTCTTAGCTTTTAGGAAACAATACCACCTGAAACAAAGCAACAGGCAGCAAGGAAAGCTGTCAAGTCTCAGTTAGCAGTGTCTAGCAAAGATCACAGCAAAAATAGACTCCAGATTCAACTCCTTTTTATTTCAACTCCTCAAGGGCTGGGCATCAGCTAACTGCTAGAATTCTACACAAGCCTGTTGACCAGCTGTGGGCTTGCTTCTCCTTCAGCCTACCCAATTAGTGCCTTATTAACAATACACCTGCAGTGTCTTTCCCTTAAGGCTCCTCTCCTCTCTGTTTAGCTTTTAACCCATTCTATACACAGTGTTTAAACACTATTAAGGTGCCCCCACAGCTGCCTGACAGAATTGTTGGTGCCGCTTTGGTTGCCAAAGTAATTAGCTTACAGGGACATCTCATCTAATATAACTGAAAAATCAGTAATAGATCACACTCCCCTGGCTGTATAAGCTGTTGGGGTACTGGGAATGCTAGCGCTATCCGTCCGTCCAGGTAATCAGGTAGCAGAGCAGCACAAAGTATGTCAGAAGCAGTATATCCAGAGATTTCAGTCAAAGTTAAGACAGGAAGCCCATCATCTTATCAAAGCCTTTTTGAGCCCCAGAAACTCTCCTAGGAGGCTAAAAGAAGAATGATGAGTCAGAGAACATCTGTGTGCTACAAGAAAGATTTTCACAGCCACTCAGACCTCGCTGAACCCCAAAGCTTGGAAAGAGCATGTGCTTTCAGGAGGGATGTGTAAAACTGTGCATTGAGATGGTGACGGGAACTTAGTGTACTGGTGATAGATTCTTCTAGAAGTACCAATTGTTCATGAAAACCATACTTCTGCTCACTGGTGGACACTTACTCTGAAAATTAGGACATAATTGGCATTAGCACTCTTTTTCCAACCTCCCACCTCAAAATAGGCCTTAGTGACACATTTTATGATCTGAAAATAATCACTTGCAAGAAGTGAAAATCTTTATGTTTTCATTAGTAAAGAAGAAAAATAGAAATTCAAACTCTAAAAAAGGCAAACCAATTAGGTTTAGAAAGCACTGTAGTCTACTGAAGGTCAAGAAATTATAGGAAGAAACCTGGTTGTTTTAAATGAGTAAAATGTGCACATATCCTTTCACAGTCATGAAACAATTATAAAATAATCAGGGAAAATGGAAAAGAGAAGTGCTAGAAAACAAGTGCAAAATTTGCATATTAGTTCCCAAAAAGGAGAAATAGGTAGATTTTGAAAATTATAGCTTAAAGGCATGACATTGATAACTGGTAAAATTATCTAATGAATTATTAAGTAACTGAATTGTCTGCATTCAGAAAAGCAAAAGTGATCATTGGAAACACATGAAGTTTCATTGAAAAAATAATTCTTGCTTTTATCTTTTATTTTTATTTTTTGATCCTATTACCAGACTGGAAGGCCAAATAGTTTCAGTAATAAGATTGCTAAATTGTGTCAAAGCTTTCCTCATGAAATACTTTTGAAGAAGATGAAGGGGGAAAGTATTGAATATTTAAGTAAAGCCAATGCTCATTGAAACTTGTTCCTTAAAGAATGAATGTCAACCCAGAAAGAGGTCTTAGGGATGTGCTGCTTCTTGCAACACATCTGTGCCAAGTGCCTGCTTTGTGCTAGAATTTGGGAAAACAGGAGTGAACAAGATTGACATGGACTCTCCTGCTTTCATGAAGATTTTATGTTTGAATTCTTTCATTAAAATATAAGTGGAGAAATAGAAGGTTATTGTTAAATAATTAGATTTTACAAAGTTAAATGACTAAATAAATCATGGCATCAGAGATTTAGTATAGAAAAAGTCATGGCAGGCACAAATATGGATCAAACCTGAGAGCAAAAATAGTTAATAGGGAGAAATGTAAATTTGTAAAGAACTCTTGAGGTCTTTAAATCTTGGGTTACTCCAGGATCCGAGTAGGTTAAAATATGATTTGACATTCAAAATAGCTAATCAAATCCAAAATTGCACAAATAGAAGCAAAATTTTGTGTCCAAAACAAGGGACAATTAACCACATTGGTTAGACCAGTTGAGGAGATTTCATCCTGTTGGGGGCACCAGAGTTTTAAAGGAAATTAACAAATTAGAATCAGGTCAGAGAAGGTAAAGCAGGGCAGTAAAGTGTTCAGAAATCCTGATATATGTCCATCAAAAGACTTGGAATATTTAGGCTAGAAAATGAAAATGGCACCCAAGTTCACTAAAAGAGTGATGAGATTGTTTTAAGACAAAAGTAGGATTAGGTGTTAGAAGTTACAAAGATACAAATTTTGGTGCTGAGAAAGCGCGCGCACACACACACACACCAATCTCATAAAATCATAAAATAAAAAGAAAAGGGACAATATTTAATATGGTGGAAACTAAAAATGATCAAGCATAAACTGAATGGCAAGCTGTCAACAATATTTTAAGAAGGACTTCTCAACTAGGTAGGATTTTGTACTAAATGATAGAGAAGATCTGTTCCAATTTTATAAATCTAAATCTATGGGATTGTTTAGTAGAGACATTTTCTTCTGCACACTTGACTTAAGATAAATGTTTTCTCTTGAATTACTATTCAATAACCACCAGAGATCAACCATTATTAAGTAGGAATGGTTTTTCCAATTTCTCTTGCCTTGATCTATGGATGTTATCATACTGGAGTTCAAATTCAATAATAAGTGAGCCTGGCATCTCAACCAAGTCATGTTTTACCTCTCTTACTGTACTTTGTTCAACCAAAAATACTAACATTTTCCTCATGTTTTGAGTTAATGATGCTGCTTTTGTCTCCATTTTTTTCTATAGGCAACCCAAATTATTTTGTTCTAACTACATTTTAGATTTTTTTGTTAATTAAACTTTCAGTCTCTTTTAATTTTCATTTTATGCTATATTCAGGATAATTCCAAAGATGCTATGTTTATGATATATTAGGTTAGTTCCAGGGATGTCATGATGCTAATTCTTAGCTTTGCTGGTCCAAATTCCAGAGCATATCTGGATTAGGTTCTCCAAAGACTTCCTGTCTCCTGTTGCTTAATGGTAAGGCTTGTCTCCTGACTGTGCTGGATGGTGGGAGGGTCCCTTCTAGCTCCTCAAACCTCATCTTCAGAGCTACTTCTTATCTTCAATCCCTGAGTCTCTCCAGGCTTCTGAGGTACACATATGCTTGACTTTTATTGGATTCTCTATCAGCAGAATTGTGTTTTTTGTCTTTTTCTTTTCTGCTTAGTCAATTACCACTTGTCCATCTGTTTTCCATTTTCTAGCATTTTGTTGACATTATTTGTCTGTCTTGTTCTTGCTGTCCTCATAGGTTTTTATCTTTACTTTATTGCGGTGTGGTTTTAGAAGGAAACAGAAATAAACATGTGATCTGACAGGTTAAAACAGAAGTCTCATCTTTTTTTTAATATTTTCATTTCAAATGCTTTTAATTTTTGTTGTTCATTTAACTACATACAGTCTCTTAATATTTAAAACTTTTTTCGTGTTTAAGAATAGAAATAACAGGCAAATGAATAAACATCCTAATAGTGTATGTCTCTATCAGGAAAAATTATGTGTGATAATATTTCTCTTTTTCTATTTGAAAATATTTTCTAGATATCACAAACATATTCTTGTCATCATAAGAAAATCTAATTAAAACAACCAAAATAGTTTTTTATTCCATATTTTTCTTTATTGTGCATATCTTTTATAATTTAAAAGAAACATTTAAAATAACCTAACAAAATTAATCACCTTAGTTTTTATATTAAAATATTCAGAATGCTCTAATTAAAAATGCTGAGAAGAATGGATTATAGAGTAAAATGTTTTGAGCATTACCAGGGAAACATTTACTGGGAATAAGGTGCTTAAACAATGTAAAGCAAAGTGAATAAATTTAAAGAATCTGATATTGTGAAGGTCACCTTAATTCCTTTAAGGGTATCTGTTGTAGGTGCTAGTACGGAATAATGCCTTCAAGTTCATGGGAATATGAAGTGAAGGTCTAGGAAGCTCTGCTCCACTCACTGGCCTTGAAAGAGTTAATATTCACATTTTAACTTCCAGATTTTGGCATGCAGGTCTCCCTGAAGGCTGAGAGCACCGTGCTCCACATGTGTTTTAATGTTCTCTATAATAATCCCTGGATTTGTCCTTGGTGGGGGCTGGAGGCAGTGGGATCCCAGGGGAGGATTATTGTTGGCATTGTTATTTAAAAACAGAGTAAACAAATAACAAGGAATTCACTATAGGGAATGTACTGCCTTGAGCTTTGAGATAGGGGATTCAAATGGGATTTACACAATTATATTGCTGGTTTTCCTAACAGAACAGATGTGAATTTAAAAAGCAAATGATATAGATTGCAGAATGGTGCTCTCTAAAACAGCTCCTCCCTGTCCCCCAGCCACCATAAGCTAGTAGTTAGCTCAACTCACAGGATACATTTGTGTGCATTTTTACCATTTTCCCCAGTTCAAATCCACCATATTTGATCCCATCTATTCCATTCTACTGTTTCTCATTACAGCCCCTTCAAATTTTCTGTGAGCCTTGTTCATTAACCCTTTGGCATATACTTGCAATATTTAATATTTTTTACCAGGTGACATGAATTTCTGGTACTATACTCATCTATTGCTATACACATAGAGTTATGTTACAGAGTTCCTTAACCTTACCCTCTTTCTGACTTCCTAAAGGGCTAACGGATAGTTTCCTTCACACTTTTAAAAGGGCATTTGTTGACTTTGTTTTCTGTTTATAAAACGAATTCATATTCATGGTAGAAAATTTAGAAATTGTAGTTAAGAACATGAAAATAAAAACAATACTCATCAGTTTCAAAGATCCACTGATTCTTTATCAATGTCATTCCTATTAGCCTTTTTTCTCATGGATAGACAGCTTATCATTGTTTGACAAATTTGGGATCACACTCTATGCAGTTTTGCATACAGCATTTTTTTTTTAAATACTGCTTTTTGAGGGAACAATGTTTTCTTTTCTTTGAAAAATACTGTTTTCCTTATCTCGTGCTTGGACAACACAATTTTTTATGTAAGTACATACTTATTACACAGATCGTTTGTGACTTATTTAATCATCTCCCCATTTCTGAACATTTGGATTATTTCTGGTTGTATATGTATAGGTACATGTATGTGTATGGATATATGTATGTGTATATGTACAGAGAGGAAGAGACCACTATAACCTTTCAAAGAAGCTATGTGGCATACTCTTTTAAATAATTCAAACACACAGGGGACATTTGCATTATTTGACCACATCTAAGACAACAATAAAAGTCTCAATAAATTTTAATGGATATAATATGGACTTCATTAAGGGATCACAAACAGTAAATTAGAAATAGCATAAAAATCAGCATAGAAAAAGCAAGGAAGAAAAGGAGAGGAAGGAGAGAAGGAGAATTAAAAGATTGTATAAGGAAAAAGAAGAAGAAAAGAGAAGAAAATCAGCAGTCACAGCAACAACTACAAGCACTCCACACCTTTGGATTGTTAAAATTCTAGGTAGGAGACAATCAAAACGGAAATTTCCATTATTTAGATAGAATTGAATTGCTACATATCACAATCCATGGAATCCAGGTAGAGCAATATTTAAAGGGAACTTTATAGCCTTTAATGTGCATATGAAATAGACCTTTGATGAAAATTTGTGCATGTGCATTTTTCAAACTTATTTAGAAATACTTTCAAAAATACAGATAAGTTTCAAGAATAGTGCAACGAGCTCTTTTATATATATGTGTTGTTTTTTTTTTAATTTTTAAAAAAATTTTTACCAGGAGGTCCCGGGGATCAAACCCAGGTCCCTTCACATGGGAGACGGTTGCAGATGACCAACCTTCTGAGCCACATCTGCCCCCCAGCCACCCCCACCCCTCTGAACTCTTGAATGTCCTTTACCCAGATTCACCAATAGTTATTGTCACCTTTGCTTTTTCAATCTGTGTGTGTGTTTCTACAACATTTCAGAGTAAAGGAAATATTAACAGTGTAGTTTTCAGGAATTTTAATACTGATAAAAAAATATTATCTATATAGTCCATATTCAAATGACACAAATCGTCCCAATAATACTTTTTTTTGTCCAGTTTTCTTCGAGAATCCAATTCAGATTTACACATTGCATTTAGTGACCATGATATAACTCTCCAGGCCTTGTAATCTATAAAACTTCCTCAATCTTTCATTCTTTCATAGACAGTTTTGAAAAGTACAGATGGTACAGTTACTTTGTAGACTGGCCCTCACTGTGGATTTTCCTCATGGTAAGATCCAGGCAATTCGTTTTTTGGCAGGATTTTTAATATTTATTTAAAATGAATTAATAAATATTTTTTCTCAATTTTAATTTCTAATAAGGTAAATATCAATAAATATAAACCTATAGAACAAAATCCCCATTGAGTCCTCTGTAACTTTAAAGAGTGGAAAGGGGTCACTAAAAGTGAGTACAATGATATAGGCTGGAGGGAATTGAGAATGATGACTGTGTTGGGCAGGGGAATGGCAGGACAGAGCTGTTTAAGGAAGTAGCCTGCCCTGACAGCCAAGGGTAGGAGAGATGGAGGAGAAAGACTTAAATGGCCTATGTTGCAGCAGGAAGGAGTTTACAGCCACCATCCAAGGGAAATGGATGGTTGAGGGTGGGATATTGGCACTGAAACCACGTGTAGGGAGTGCATTGCAGACTTCCTAGAATGCATTGCAGACTGTGTCTGGGGGTCTGGCAACAGGTAATTGTTTTTTATCTTTCCTGGATTGTTTCTCCAAGATTGCCAGCTGCTGGCCAATTGCTCTTTCTTAGACATGGACATATCCAAGAGACATTTGAAACTACACTATTTCTGGAAGAAAGTCAGGGAGAATATGCTCTATACAACATGGAGTAAATATCAGAAATGCCACATTTGCTATGTTACCAGGATAAAAACAAACAAAAAACTACCATGGAACTGTACAGAACAGTGAACCCTAAAGTAAACTATGAATTATTATAATATATATTATATTATTACACTATAATTATAATAAGATTGTTTCATCAATTGTAACAAAGGTACCATGATAATGTAAAATATTAACAATAGGGGAAACTCTGTGTGTATCTGGCGGAGGCGGGTGAGGGTGTATATGGGAACCTTGTACGTCCTTCATGATTTCTCGGTAAACCTACAACTGAGCTAAAAAAATAATAATGATAATCAATGACAAGGAAAAAAATGCCAAATTTGTAAAAGAGAAGAGCACACATAAATCTTTTATGACATAATAATTGTTTTCACACTGTGACGTTATAAAATTGTCTTTTGAATTTGACAAGACAAAGTTGGCATCAAGAGCAGAAATATATCTAGTTCTTCTTAAAGTGTGATATAAGAAAACTAGGCACCCCCCCCCCCCTTTTTTTTTCTTCTGCAGTAGGTAAGGATGACCGACAGAATCTCTTCCTTTTGTATTTTCAGGATGACAAAAAACTAGAGGTCCCATTAATTTCCATATTAAAGTGGCCCATAAGGCATAATAAAATCAAGGTAAAGTACTAGGCTCAATGTTCTGGAGAGAAATGGTGACACCTTTTTGAATAATAATTCAGGAAAGCAATTTATTCAAGCAGAGAAATCAATTTTGTTAGTTGGTACAGTAGCACCTCCTGGACAGTGAATTATCTCTCTACATTTATATTTATGTACTCAAATCATACATTTTGCAATTTATATCAATTGGGAATATTAGGAAATTACAGATTCGCAGTAGCAAATAAGCCAAGTGATAGAAGATATTGAAGATTTGGGTAAACCTATACCCCTACACCTTCAAACCCATCCACAATTCTCTTGCTTTCCACTTTCCTCAATTTTTGTCATTTTAAAAAAAATGTTCCTTTTATTTTTATAGCACACTACAAAACATTAGACTAATTCTCTGGAATAAAAATGTTGGTAACATCCTCAAACCTATGGTGGAGTGGCTGTGAACATAGAACTACCAGAAAAACTGACTTGAATATCAGGGCTTATTCTACATTTCTAAAGAAATATTAAAGAAATATAAAGAAATATTAAAAGAAGAACTTCACCTCCCTAGTTCAATGAAACCTACTGCAATAACTTCCTATCATTGTAACCTATTTTCCCTGCAGTGCCAGGTTATAATATTAAAATAAAATTTTAAAAAGCCAATTATGTCACTTCTCTGCTGAAAGCCATCAATGATGACACTGCACATATAAACTCCTTATAATTGCCAGCATCCATGGGCTGACCTATGCATCCATGGCAGGCCTCTACACATCCGTCAAAGTTTTCCAGGCTGCTTTGACAAATACCACACTCCGGGTTGGCTTAAACAATGGGAATTATTGACTCACAGTTTCAGAAGCCAGAATTCTGTATCAAGGTTTTGGCTAGGAGGTTGTTTCCTCCCCGGGACGGTTATGGCTGGCCAACAATCTTAGGGTGATTGGCTTTGACATCACATGGCGATATCCTCTCCTTTCCCTTCTAGGTCCCGCTGACTTCTGGCTTCTGGATCCTCCCTGTAGCTTTCCCTGACTATGACTAAATTTCTTCTCTTTATAAAGGATTCCAGTAATCTGGACTAAGGTCCATCCTCATTCAATTGGACCACACCTTAATTAAAATAACATTTCAAGAGATCCTATTTACAAAGCATTCATACTCTTATGAATGCAGATTAAGATTAAGAACATGGCTATACTGGGTGCATAATTCAATCCACCACAGCATCCCACTTTTTGTCACTCAGGAGATACTGCTTACACAGGCCTTCTCTCAGTTCTTCACAGGAGTCAATCTCTTTCTAACCTTAAGGACTTCACAGATGCTCTTCCCTTTGTCAGGAAACTTCCCCCTAATGCTTTGCCCAGCTGTGTGTGTTCTCTCTCTGGTTCAATTAAAATCATTTCCACACAGATACTGTCCTGCTTGTCCAATCTTAAATCGCTCTCTCCTGTTATTTTCTTTCTTGGCACTTTGTCTTCTTCCACATAGAACTTGCTAATTTTATGACCATATCAGTGTTTGTATTAAGTAACACTTCCTCCTTGATGTTTTTATTGATAGCATCCAATGTTCATTAAAGTCTCTCTCACTGGATTCCTGTAATCCCATTTATGTTTGTCTATTTTTATTTTAGATAATTGAGTATCTTTTAATTAACTGCTCTCCATATGACAACTCTCATACCACATCTCCCAGGTAAATTGTAGTCATTTTGAGAACAGGGAGTACGCCACACTTCTGTCATACCGTGGGCAATACCTCTGTAGTAAAGGCACACCAAAATATTTGTTGAATTTCATTGAAGCAAGTCCGCTAGGAATTGGGAATGGAACATACTTTGCTTTCCATAATTTCTGAGCCTTCTTTTCATTCCCAGTTCTGCCAGCTCTGCACCCAGGCAGTGACCCTTCACTGCAAATGCGTTTGCCATTGACTTGGTGATTGTGCCACTGTGCCAGTATAGGAAGAACTTTTTTGTTCACATGTTCAGTACAATAGGCTCTCCTATTCTGAAGTGGAATAAATTTCCGAGTATGATTGCTTTTGAAAAGCAAAGCTTCTGTATGAAGAAGCTGGAAAGAGTTTGCTCCTGCTTTGACTGCATTTTTTAATCATCATTGTTTGCCCCTCTAGCGCATCCGCCCATTTCAGAAGCCAGGCTCATGATTTTGATGCACCATCCTGACTAAATACAGTATATCATTTCAGCAGGCTCTTCACATCGTGTTATTGTTAATGATGCTTTTTATTTACCAGAACCATAGGCGATATGATATTACTCTCATTCAGTGAGCCTGGCAGGAGACTTTTTAAAAGTGTAATGCATTTGCTCTAATGTCTCTGATCAGGTGGATCTGGCCTGGAAAAACTCCAAGTTGGATAATTACATTTCCACTACCTATAATTTCCACCACCCCTTTGAGAGCTTGTAGCATTCTTCTCCTTTCATACTCAACACATGTGTGATGTTTGCTGAACACTATTGTAAAAAGAAAAGAAAATCAGCCAGGCTTAACCTCAGGGAGGTGAAGGTAGAACAGCAAGAAAATTGGGCGGTCAAAATGGAGATTTTTAATATTGCAACGTCATTGAAGTCTGTCTTTATTTTTCCTCATTCTTTCATAATCTGCATCTTCTTTTGCTCCTCTTCTGTGCCTCACCTGCCCTGGCTTCCATATAAACAGTATTCTCATGTGCTTCTGATTTCCTTAGTAATGAAAGAAAGCAATCTAATAAAAGCATTCTTATAAGGCATACGTATCATACTTGATAACCTCTACAGAGATATTTGAACTTTAAAAATAACTACTGGAAGAAGCAAGCCATAATGCAAAGAGGCAGATTTACAAAGGCAGCACATCTTCCACGTGCTGTGAGAAAGAAGAAAATCTCAAGTGATAAGTACGATCCCAATACTTAAATCCTATCCCATTCCTACATATAAGAACCACACTCCTTTTTAAGATAAAAAGAAATACCAGATTCCACATTTATGGCCATTGATAGGTTACATTAACATACAAGGTCCTCTGCGAGTAAAGTGTGAGAGGGTCCTAGAAAGTGTTTTTAATAGAAGCGGCCCAATATCAACCATCTTTTTGTTTTAAGCAAAAAGCACCCAAAGTGAATAATAATATCTGGGGTCTGAAAAGGTGTGGCCTTGAAACTTTTTTAAATTAGAAAACTCATTTTCAATCCTGACTGGTAGAATCAGATGGATCACCATGGCTGGATATGATAGATACAGATCTTTGTATTATGATCGCATTATTAGTTTTGTTTTTTTTTTAGGTGATACCAGGGATTGATCCAAGGACCTCATACATGCAAAGCAGGAGCTCAACCGCTGAGAAGCAGGCACTCAACCACTGAGCTCCACCCGCTCCCTCACATGATGACTTTTAGAAGAAAAACTTTTCATTGAATGTGTGATGTCTGTTTTGTTAGTGTTTCACCCTGTTTTTAATGGGCACACAAGATGCACTCTTACTGCTTTCATCTGTCTCCCTTCCACTTGTGGACCTGGGTGCTCCCAGCAACCTAGTGTTGCCCATATCAACCCACCCAAACACCTCATTCAAAGCTCAGCCTGGGAGTCACATGTCGTTACTATCTAGGCAACTGCTACACTAACAAGGAGAGCTGACATGACTGTAATGAGGAGCCGGCATCTATAAATGGAACATGAATGCAGTCTACAATGTTATGGCGGCCAAAATGGACAAATGTCGATTTTATTTCAAACATTTTCCCTTTTCTCTTCCTAATGTGTCTTGTTTTGTTTACTCTATGCAGGCTTCTGGGGAAATTTGTTAAAGATCCCCACTGGATCACCTTTATTTGCCTTTCTCATATTATAGACAGGCATATGTCATGTTTACCTTGAAGTTGTTTGAGGCAGGGCTGAGCATAGTGATGGATTCCTCTGCTGTGTTGGATTCACACCTCTAAAGGGAGTTGGCCATACGTCAATCCACATCTGAAGGGGGTGAGGGCAGGGAGACAGGACAGTGTCGATGATGGCATTGAAGATCTAGAATGGGAGTTAATTTTTTGAGCAGGATAATAATTTAAATTTTAGAAATGTTGCATTTTAGGTGCTGACAAGACATCAAGTGGAAACACATTTGGGAGTGATGCTACTTAAAAGCAAGAAAAAAAGTGGCATTATTAGACTTGTGCTTTCTTTTCAGACCCTTTTAAATGGAACCAATAGGAGAAAGTTTAACTCAGGTCCTATATTCAAAGTCATCAATACTTTGTTCACCCAGTTTGACAGCTCTTTCTCATGAGCTTGTCTGGTTTCCTCTTCCATTTTGACCATGGATTTGGTTCATATTCTCAGTATAGTAGCTTAGACTTGTGATACAGGTTTGGATTAGTTATGACCGTTAAATACAATCAGCCCACAGCTTCAAGTAATTTCCCACTGGTTTAAATACCACAAATACAGTCAATTGATGACACATTTGGAATCTTTGTCTTGCAGTGTTTTCAAGTTCCATAATTTCTTTGAGGAGCAGAGATCTCCTATATTTATTTCTACTGCCTTTTTTAACTTCACTATTTGATGAAATGTCAGTACAAACAAATAGACAAAAACAATGCAATTTACCAGCCTTCCAACTATCTGGCCATTGCTTTCTCCTTCAGAAATTTTAACCATACTACAGAATCTGTTCAACATACTAGAAGAAGGGTTGGAAAACTTTTTCTGTGAAAGCCTGGATAGTAAATGTTTTAGGCTTGGTGGTCCACATAAAGATTCTATTGCTTATTCTTCTTTAGTTGTTTGTTTCTACAACTGTTTAACAAGATTACGTGTCATGCAAAAAAAAATATATATATATATATATATGTTGACCCCTGTATTAGAGACCAAAAGGAGGAATAAGAATATATTCGTGTTCTGAAAAGAGATCAAGAAGACTGAGAATGGATGATGAACTATTGCTGCTAAAAATTTGGAGGAAAATAATGTTGATTTTCGAGTAATTGTATTAGAACCCTCCTTTTTTGGAGAGAATGCAGTTACTTTCTAACTTTTCTGTTTTGCAAGTGTGACTTTTCTTTTATCTCGCACTTCAAGAAGCCAATATATATCACTGGCGTTCTACAAAGAATTTAAATAGCCCCAAGAGTCTGTTATTTTCTTTCAAATCAAGTACAGTGTGTTTATAGTTTCTCCTTAGAGAATAAACACATCTCGAGTTGACTTGGAACTAGACCTGACTTCATGAATAGGCTGTGCACTTAACAAGCTGTGGGATGAGATGACCTTTCAAAATGCCTTTCACACTCTTGGCATCCCACTCTTCTCAAGCTACTATTTTGGATCCTGAAGGATTTTGTTTTTTCTTTGAAAATCCACATTTAAAGGAAGATATTAACACCACAGTCCATGTTATTTGGCTCCTGGCTTAGTCATATTGGCAGGCAGATGTTTTAGAGAAAGATTTTGCAGGAGCAAGGACAAGCTAGCAACACGGAGGAGAAGAAAGGGAACAGAGATGCCAGAAGAGAGACTAGGGGAGGGCCAAGAAAAAATCCTCTGCACTTAATGAAATTTTATCTGATTAGACTTCTGTATTCATCAGGGTCCTCTAGGGATCAGAATCAACAATAGATATCTGTAAATAGTATGAGATTTTATAAGAGTCTCTCACATGACGATGGGGATGCACAAGTCCAGGTTCCGCAGGCAGGCTGCAAACCAGGGCCTTCAATGAAAGTCCAATGAAAGTTGGTGAATTTACGGGAGGGAGACGCTGGCTGTCCACAGATGAGCTGGGAAATTCTCTCTGCATGCTGAAATCACTTCCTCTTTTAAGGCATTCAATTGATTGGATACAACGTCACTCATTGCTGACAGCAATCTCCCTGGTTGATCATAGATGTAATCAGCCATCTATGCAATAAACTCACTGATGACTAAAGCTCATAAATGTCCTTGTATTACAATTAGCCCTGTGCTTGCTTTACCTAACAACTGGGCACAATTACCTAGCCGAGTTGACACATTAGCCTAACCATCACAACTTCCTTCAAGAACCTCCATTTCTTAGTAACAGGATGATTGGCTACCATGGATCATAAATCCATGAAAGTAAGCCCAGGAGGGGCCATGATGTTTAAGAGATACATCCTTTATTTCACAGCGGTTAAATAGCTCAGGCAAACATAATCTACAATTAGTCCACTACCTGGGAAACCTCTGCTGTCCTCCATCAAATTCAGAATATATGAATGATCTGCTAAAAACAATTTTCCTTCTGAGTTTACTAAACAAACATACCACCAAACACACACATACATACCAAGCAGAGGGGCCAATTTCTTTGGCTTGATGAAACATTTCCAAACAGAAGAATGTTGGATTAATATTACTGAAACTCAAAAGGCATGCTGAAATAATGGGGGTCATTCATGACTCAAGAGGGATTCTGATTCTTGCAATAAGAGGTATTAATTTTAAAAGAGTTCATGTGAGGTTTTTGATGCTACACATCCAGCATCTCCTTCAGGACTCCGAGATATTTGTTATCCTTTAAAAAATTCATCTAGGGCTTCAGGCTGCCTTTCAGTTCTCTGGTATTACTTTGGTGCCTAGCACAGGGCTTGTCAATTAAAGAGAGTCAATGGAGACATGCTGCCTGATTGATTAAATTTTACCCCAAAGCTACCCTTGAACCTTATAAATCTCTCCCATCTCAAATTTGTCACTCTGAATACGTGAGAAAGAGAAAGGACATTGTATCCCTCTTGTGTCCTGCCTAGTTCCTCATTGTCCTTGCATCAAGTGAAAAAGATTTATTTCTTTTAATCAGCCCTGATCAAGCAGTTCCTCTAACCACTTAACCTCTCAGGTTGTTTTTCCCTTTATTTCTGAAAATTTGTTTTCAGCTGTCTGCTATCAAGGTGTCCAGAAAGAGCCAAAGCAACACAGAAGGACAGTCTAGTAAACAGATAAAAAAGGTGACAACCTAATTAGTAGAAATATGATGGATTCTGTCTCCCCCCCCACACACACACATGCACCCACGTGAGTGCACACACACATGCATGTGAATGCTCAGTCTCCTTCACGGTCACCCTTATTGAAATTCTAACCAACAGACAGGTAGTCATGCATTTGGAATGCTCACACTCCAGTCCCTAACCACCTAGCACCTAATAATTGCCTTGCCAAACAGCTGGGAGCTGGGGCCAGAGTGACTGGAGGAAATTGACCCAGGGGAGGAGTGAGGACAGGGAGCAGGGATTTGAAAATGTGGTAAAGCATTCCCTAACAAAGCAGTGCGAAGGCACCAGAAACAGACTTTCTGATTTTATGGTTGTTTTGGGGAAACAGTACAATACTCTTTTTAAAAAGCCCAATAAAATGGCACTTCTCTGGATGTCAGTGCTATTAGGTTACTTGGTTCCATAATTTAAAGCCAATACTGTCCAGCTGCCTTTGCTGCAGGCCTAAATTTACCTAATTTTCCAAATATCCAAACTCTCGTCAGTGTTGACAACCTCATCACTCTGAGACATCCCTGTCTAGTTTTGGCATTTCTCTTTGTTTTAAGGTCATGTGTTTTCACTGGGAATTCTAAACTCTTAGAGAATATGAGTGACAGGCAAACTCCGGAGCATTCTCCTCCTTCAAAACGGTGACACTCCAAGAAGATGCTCATCAAATAATTGTGAAACTTGAATACATTCAAAAGTCATCATCTTCTCTGATGTGTAGAATAATTAAATGTAACATCAGCATGACATCAGCGGTAGCTAATTTTCAGCCATAAAATGCCATTCTCTCCTAATAACTTGAGGTTTGTTGGGATTTTTTTTGTCTCCATTTCACCAGACAGAGTACAAAACATTGTGACATGCTTAATATTTCTTCCGCCAAGATGTCCACTCTGATTCCTCACCCTCTACAGAGTTGTTGATTTCATCCTGCATTTAGCTGCCAAAAAAGCGATTGCGTGTGCAGCACCAGTAACAAAGTGAAAATGAATTATGCATCAGAAGGAACTGCATTTGAGTCAAAAAACTTAGACTTCAGCATCTTCAAATTACAATATGATTTAAGAAGGAATACATTTAAGGAGATAGCAATGGACTGAGGTGAAAGGGTCAGCACTGGCCCGGTTTAATATAATTTAGCTTTCAATTATTTATTTTTTAAAGAGCTACTAAGCACACTGAATCTCTTTAATGGCAATGTCAAAAGTATGGAGACTGGAGAAAAGCCATGAATAATAGTGACAGATTGTTATGCATGGTAATGTTATAGGGCCCGCTGCAAACGGAAGCATTCACCAGAGCAGAGAGAGCAAACAAGGAGCAGCCTGCGATGAAAGCCAGGGCGATGGCTCCCTTTCCCCCCCTGTGAGGACAGCTGAACTCCACTTTCTCTGAGATCTAACTGGTTTTGTCAAAAATGTTGTTGAGCCAATATGTCTATGAGAATTCCACACTTCTTTTTTGAAAATTGGAACATATAATTGCTTGTTTAAATTGACCATCTTTAATAATACTTATAGTGATTCAATAAAATTGATTCAATAAAATACTCCCACACATTCTTGATCAACCATGCTGTGACAAGAACTGTGAAAAGAATGCTATGAAAGGAGACAACAACTTGTCTTCTTCTTCGGGAAATTGGTCATCAAGTTGACAGACTTGAAGTAATTAGAGGAATATATACACTAAAATAGAAGATATTGAAGTGTTGAAGAATCTGATGTAAACAAAAAGTTTTTATTGATCCAGTGGAGGAAGCATAAAGTCATGGTAAAGTAGAAGACCTTGGACTAAGATTAGAGAGCCCTATGTTCATCCATCAACTAGTGAAGGCAAAGTGACTGAAGAAATCTTGAGACATTTGAGATCATGGTTGATGCTCAGTCACATAGGACCTCTCTGCTCCCACCCATTCAGAAGACAGGGTCTTCAACAGATCATTGGGAAATGCTTGATTAAATCTTTCATTCCCCAATAGTTTCCTGAACCTGCTCCCCATATTTGAGCACCTTATAAAGGCAGTTAGTGATATAATTAAGCATAGTAGAGTATGTCTCTAGAATCACCTAAAACACTTTTTTGATTGGTGCTTCCTCTCTGCCCATGTTTCCATCCACAGGTGACAGAACTTCCTCCTTAATCACAATTTTTCAAGCACGGTCAATGCACTATTTGGGGTGTGAATTCAGAGTTAGAAGGGAAAGACATTTCCTTATCATATAACCTTCAAATCATAGCTTTACTTCTATCACGAGTGGTTGTTGAATCCACAACTATAAAAGAGTATATGAGGGACACAAAAACAAAATAATTCAGTCAGCTCCTTTTCCCTCCAAGCTCTGATGTTTCTACTTCATGGTGTCTTATTAAGCTTTCCAAATCATGTCTTTCATCACTTCACTCCCTTGTTAGATTTCACAATAGTTCCTCTTGCCTATGGATCAAAGTTCGAATCCTTTAGCTTGCCTTTGAAGACACATAATGGTCACCAAGTATCTTTCTTCCTTAGTTTTTTTATTAATCCTTGACATGAATTCCTTAGTACTTTTAAATTTTCAGCTCCAGCAATTTGCTTTTTTCCTCATCCTGGGTTGAATTTGTTCTCCTCATTCTATTGACATTGTTACCCATCCTTCAAGTATCAAAACCACTCAAAATCTACCTCTTCCTTTAGAAGAGGGATGAGCAGAATATGGCCCATTGGCCAAATCTGGCTCACTGTCTGTTTTTGTGAATAAAATTTTATTGGATAACAGCCATGCCCATTTGTTTTTATATTATCTATGGCTGCTTTCACTCTATAATCATAGAGTTGAGCAGTTGCAGTAGAGATTGTATGATCAGCAAAGTCTGAAATATCTACTAAATGGCCCAGGAAAAGTTTGCTGACCCCTGCTTTCTACTAACAAAATGCTGATATTATCCACTAAGCTAATTTTGTTAAAGAAGTAAATGGAACGATCTTCCTCACTGATTCTATGTCAGGATGATCTCTCTTTCAACACACTCATTTATAATCCAAATATAGGATTTTTTCTTGCAGGGAACTGTCTGGTATTTGATGGTCTCAAACACCTCTGTCAAAAATTTGCCTTTTTTCTGCTACAAATCTGTAGTGGGCAAAGAATATGCCATCTTTCCTTCAAGAGTTTACCCATGGTAGTAGTGTTTTGGCATGCACTTGGTGTCCTGGATGGATAGGCTCTGAGGTGAACAGAGGCGACACCATGATGAAAGGTAGAGGGAGAGTGATGTTGGCCCAAGGATGAAGGCATCACAGTGGCCACGCTGCTGATGTCTCTAGTTCAGCCACTGTTTGCTGGTTAGTAGAGCAAAAGCTCCTGATCTCCTTTATTTGTTCTTGTAGCAAACAATCATGAGTGCAAAGGAGACCTCCCTATTTGCTGTTTGTTCTCCCCCAGTGAAGAGTAATTCACTTTTATCATGGCCATTTCTCACCTGGATGGGAAAAAAATCCAATTTTGCCTATTACATGGTCTTCTGCCACAAAATAGAGTTTTTGACACTAAAGTTCTTGGGATTCTCATTCCCTCCATTACCATGTCATTTCTCTCTCTTCTCAGAAACACCCATCCTACCAACTATATTGGTTTTCTAACTGGCCTGCTCTTTCCTGACTTATTGCCAAGAGATAAAGGCAGTGTCATGCGAGGAAAAAGAAAACAGAATTTGTAATCAGGGGCACATTCCTATTCCTGGCTCTTACATATGTATTTGGTATTTGGACAACTTTGGGAATTTTACTTACTTCTTCAACTTTTAAATGAACAAATTGATTAAATCAATGGTTTATTGTTCTAGTAATTGAATGCTTTATTTTCCCCCAAAAAAGATTTCTATAAAGCAGGGGTTCTTAAACTTTTTTGTTCCACGGACCCCTTTGCCAATCAGGTGAAAACTATGGGCCCCTTACTAAGTCCACACTATACTGTGTATTATTTAATAAATATATCACATCTGCACCAACACATACCCAAAAGAAAAATGTTTTTTTGAATTTCAATTCAAGCTCATGGGCCCCTTGTTAAGAAACGTCTGCTATAAAGGTTTTCACAAACTCAGCAGCTGCAAAGAATGCAGTAACTCAATTCATTCAGTTCTCTAACTGCCTGAAGTTAGACCAGATTCCCTCTGGTAAAGGACAATCCTCTACACCCTGCAGGTATCAGTCACAAGTTCAGGAGCTCAGGCCATCAGCACTTCTGACCAACTGGCAACAAATTCTGGGTTCCCACGACCCCCTTTGGTTTGTGAATTTACAAGAATGACTCCCAGAACTCTCTGAAAGCACTATATGTATGATTATAGTTGTATTATAATAAAAGGATAAGAAGAACCCAAAGAAGACCGACACATGAGGTAGGGTCTGGGAGGGTGTGAAAAGCAAAATTCCACGTCTTCTCCACTGGTGTGACAACATGTCACCTCCCAGCACAGAGATGTATCTTGTCAATTGTGGAAGATCATAGGAACTGCAAGCATCCTGAGTTTATGTGGAGTCTCCTTATATAGGCATAATTGAAATTTGTCCACATGATTGAACACAATCTGCAGTCCTCCTCTCCTCTCAGAGGTAAGGGAGGTGGACTGATACCATGTGACTTAAAACCCCAACCTACTAATCACATGGCTGGTCCTTCTAATGTGGCCAACTCCCACCCTAAGACTGCAGGTGTGGCTGCCCTGCCCTGTAACTGACAGGTGTGGTCCTGGAACCATCATGAAGAAAATAAAAACATGCCTATCACAGGAAATTCCAAAGATTCAGCAGTATTCCTGGGGACAACAACCAGCCAAGTTTTTCATTATACTCTATTTTACAGAACTCCAAATATTGAGCTGGCTGAAGCAGATTCCAGCTTGTTGGGGCAGAGATGAAGAGTCAGCAGTGTTCAACTTCCTTCTTATTCCTAGCTGTGCAACTTGAGTGCTCTGAAGAGTCAAGTCTAAAGAGCTACAGGGTTTATGTCCAAGAGACTCGAGTCTTTGGGCTGTCCATGTGCCAGCTGGACCCAGAACCTCAGCAGTGTTACAACACTTACTTTACAGCTCATTGGACTCACTCAGGACAACTAACAAGGAGATGAGGATGGACAACGACCATACCAAGGAACAGAGAGAGTCTGCAACTGTAAGCAAGATAGTTCCATCCATCTTCCCCATGGGATATAAGCTCCCTCTCAATTAGCAGTGGAGTGGACATCACCATCCCAGAAACCTCAGGATGGGGAAAGAACTATGGACTAGAGTGGACTTACTGGTATTCCACTATAGACATATTGTGATTCTAGCAATGGAAGAAATTACAACACTGATGTGGAGCCAGTGGCCATTGGAGGCTCTTGGGGCAGGGAGAGGGAAAAAGAGTTGTAATACGGGGGCTTTTTCGGGACTTGGGAATCATCCTGAATGACACTGCAATGACAGATATAGGCCATTTTATATCATCACATAAGATGCAGAACTGTGTGGGAGAGAGTATAGACTACAATGTGAACTATCACGCTTAATGGCAAAGCCCCAGTATGTGTTTATCAATTGCAATGAATGTGCCACACTAATGAAGGATGTTTGTGTGGGAGGGTGTGGGAGGTGTGGGGAGTGGGGCATATGGGAATCCCTATATTTTTTGTGTAATATTTATGTAATCTAAGTATCTGTTAAAAATTTTTTAAAAATTATTAAATACATAAATAAAAAGAAAAAAATTAAAATAAATAAAATAAATATCTACAGGATAGCATGATCTCAAAAATTCTAAATTTCTTGTATATCCTATTATTCAATGAAACATCTCACCCTAAACTATTACTATCCTAAAATTGTTTCTTCTATTGTCTGTATGTTTTTTAAAGTACAACATGGGGAGAAAAATGCTTAAACCAAAACAATATTTAATGATACAATTTCTGAGAAAAGGGGGTTCATTGTTCCCACTTGCCCATCAGTATGGTTTTAAGTGATTGACCCATTCAGGATGGGACCAGTTCACAGCTGTAAAGAAACTTCATGCTTAAGAGAAAAGAGAAGTAGGTAAAAGGTGTTTCCATCTACCACTTCACTAATAGATGAAGGGGAAAGGGTCTCTTCCCACTCTCAGCCAGCTAGTGTCAAGTCATTGATAGTTTTTATTTCATTCTGCACACTTGAGCATGAGGAAAGTCATGCTTTCATGACCATGCAATTTACGCATTTCTTTCCTTTGGGGTGGATTTCAGAGCATGTAAAACTGAGAAAACATGGTTGCTTAATTATGAAAATATGTAATAGCCAAATACCAATGAAGTGGTGTGCCAAGTGAGAGAGCCAGAGTTTCCTCAAGCCCAGGCTATCTGCAATTTGAAAACAACTAAAAAACAAACAAACAAATTAACTAAAAAGGAAAAAAACAAAACAAAACTTGGCTACAGATAATTCTTACTCGATATCTACATAAAAGCACAATCTCTTCCAGATGAAATATAAAAGGTGGTTTCCTTCTCTGCATTAGCTGGCCCTAGCTTTTAATTAGCTACTTTCTAGGGTGGTCTTCCAATTTTTTCAAAGGGGAAAAAAGAATTTTCAAAGTAAAATTAAGTTCAGACTATTCAACTTAAGAATAAAATATATGTGCTCATGAAAGAATGAGAAAAAAAGAGTATTTTATTGTAGAAAAATAGCATTAGAAAAAAATGGGGCTGAAAGCAAGCTAATTATTTCATCTCTAAAAAGATGGGAGTCTGCTGTTTTCAGAATTTGCAATTTAACTTTCTTCTGAAAATTGTATGGAGTCTGGCTTTTGATATTTTGTTCTTTCTTGGTGTGTGTGTGTTGGGGGAGGGGGAAAAAACATAAATTCAACTATTTTGCCATAAGCCAGTATCGCTACTATGATGGTTGGGGTCTGCTTGACTACAGCTCTCAGGCCCTGGAAAAAAGAAATTTTTTTTTCCACCTAATGACCAAGGAATTAGGTTGCTGTTAAAGTGTTAGCTATTTATGATTTAATTCTTGCCCTTCCCTCTGTAGGGAGCAAGTAAAATTGAAAAATTAATTATGATTGAGCAAAAGAAAAAAAATCATAAAGTCTGAATAAAAAGAAATATGTGTGTATATGGCGGGAGTGTGTGAAAGAGCCTTCATATTAAATAATCAATTAATTATTAAGACCCAATGTAACCTGTTGAAGGTATCTTTATTTAGTGTTTTTATTTGGGGGGGGAATGAATCCTTACAGAGTGGGTAGGTTCTAGATAATGTTGCTTCTTCATGAATCTCTTGGGTACACACTTCTTTTCCTAGTAAACAGAACCACCCATTGATAAACTTGCCCCCTTGTTCACCAGAGTCTACTTAATCATGATAGTTATTTGATTGATATTGACGTAGGGAGAAAGACAACTACTCAGACTGAGAAAAATATATGGCAGGAAATAACATGACCAATCCAATTCTTTGGTCTCTTCTTGCCTGTTCTTTGGGGTATACAATTGAGAGGATATGAAACTAGGAAGAGATTATGAAAGAGAAGAAATCATGCTGTTTTGCTTTTTTTCGTATTTTATATAAACCTTTTCCAGAAAGTTTTGTGTTGTTCTGCTGCATGGATGGATGCATATGTCCCTTCCTAAGTCACATTGATATTCAGTCTGAAAGCAATAGTCCCCAGGATCTGCTTGTCAGAGAGAACTTTGTTTGTGTTCCAAATAGTCACAGTGACAGAAAGAGAGGTTTCTTGGTACTGTTAACAAAATCATTAAATGCAACCACATAATTTAGCCAGGGATTCTGTGGGCACCTGATAAATCCCTTTCTAAATAGGCAGCCTATCGTGAAGAATGAATCTGGCCTCAAGAAAATTTGGCAGATCACTGCATAAGTGACCAAAACCTACATTTGTTCTGGGGTCGTGCACTTTTCCCATTGTAATGATATAAACAAAAGATGTTTGATGACTAAAGGATGTTAATTTTCATTTAGTAGAATTCTTTCAATTACAGATTTTAAAAATGGGCCCTAGAGAAGCTATAAATTTTTAAAACAAAGTCAAATGTCATTTCTCTATTTAAGAAAATAGGAAGACGGAAGCGGGTGTGGCTCAGTGGATAGAGCCCCCGTTTACCATATGGGAGGCCCGGGTTCGCTTCCCTGCGCCTCCTTGTGAGGGCAGGCCGGCTTGTGCGGCGCCGTGGGCTGATGCGGCAAGACCTCACAGCAAGGCGGAGATAAGCAGACACAGAGAAGACACGCAGCGAATCGACATAGCAGCACAAGCAGCAAGGGGGGGATAAATAAAATAAAAATAAATAAATCTTTAAAAAAAAAAAAAAAAGAAAATAGGAAGAGTGAAAATAATACAATGTAAAGGAATGAGACCTTCATAAGGTCAAATGAGCTTATTTATGGGTAAAGCATGCAGTCCTTCCCATGCAGAGGCCTTTTTATTTTCCTGTTTTATTATAGAAGTTCTCTATGAAACATTTTACTCACACGGTCAAAAAATGCTAGATTTGCATCTCTGCCCTCTATGCTTAATCGCAGCTTTTCAGGTTAGGGATTAATTTATTCTCTAAAAGTTCATTTTCCATGAACACACAGAGGGAAACTAGCTAGTTGTGTGGTGCATTTCATATACAAATCCAGTCAATCGACTGCAAAGTGGACCCTGGTTAAATACAGAAAATGTTAATCAAGATTACTTTTAAAGTTACTGAGGCAGACAATATCCTTGCCAGTGTTCTGAGGATTCCAGAGGTACAGCCAAGCATAGAGAGCTTTGAATCAGCCACTGTGATAACATCTATTAGAGTTGGCCGCAGGAGCTAATGTCCTGGAATTCAACTGCTGGAAATGGATTATCATAAGATGACAACATTGAGAACCTTCTTCTTCTTGGTCTCTGGGAAATTGATGCAGGAGAAAAATTGTTCCTTTTCTCTTTTACTCTATCTTTCTAGGGGTTGGTTTTTCCTCTTTCATAAGCATATTTTAAATAGTGCCTTGAATATAGATGGCTTCTTCCTGCTGAGCTAGTCAAAGTGCTTTACATACATTATCTGTCATTTGTCCTCCCCTAGTCCTCAGAGTTTGGTAGGTGTCAAGGAATGTCCCTTCCTTCTCCTCTCTCTCTCTCTCTCTCTCTCTCCCTCTTTTAATGTGATTGAGAAACTAGGGCCTCTAGATTGAAAGTACAAGAAAATAGGAATTTTTCCAAGATGGTATCCAGCTTTGGAACTTCCTTCTAAACCAGGAAAAAAAACAACCTTATTTGGTAGATATCACTACTGTTCACCAGTAGCCCACTTTCCATTCTTTGCTGAACCTGAATGGGTGCACTCTCATGTCTCTTGCTGTGGGGTGAGCCATGTGACTGTCTTGGCTCATTAAAGGCTAGCACAGGGAGTGGATGTGGCTCAAGAAGATGAGCACCTGCTTCCCACCCGGATGCCCTGGGTTCGGTTCCTCGTGCCTCCGAAAAACAACAACAATGACAACAAACAACAAGCAAACAAAGAAAAAAACCAACTCAGGGGAGCCGATGTGGCTCAGTGGATGAGTGCCAGCTTCCCAAATACAAGGTCCAAGTTTCAATCCCCAGGTCTGGTACCTTAAAAAAAAAAAAAAAAATCAGCAGCACAACTTTGATATAACTTCAGAGCTGAAAAGCCTCTCCTCTCCTTTGCTTTCCAGTCCCACAATTCCCTGTCAGAAGGAATGGATTCAGTGAGTCTTGGTCCCTGAGGAACTGTGGAGGAGAGCAACCCTGGATCCCACCAAAAACACACATGAACATACACACATAAGCTCGCTCTCTCTCTATCTTTGGGTGAAGAAGAAATATGGAATCACTGAGTTTGAAGTTACTTGTGTTAGGTTAAATAAAATGACTGCCTTCCTTGGGCATTGCTGGGTGAGACGCCTTTTACAAAGGATTTTCCAGAAGACAAAAACAATTGACCTGCAGGTGCTTTCCATGAAAATGGAACACATCCAACAGGATTGCAGGTGAGCAGCACCAGGTGATAAATTAATTTTAGTCCAGTAGAAATAGCTTATCAGAATGAACAATACCATAGTAGTCAATGTATCTCTGACCCCCATTTTGTAGGGTGCCCCCCATGTGAAAAACAACTTATCAGCCAATCAGGACATTTCCTCACTTGCTTTCATTTTTGCCTATGTAAGCTGTGCCTTCCCAGCCCTTCAGTGGAACCCCTTTCCACAGGCAGTTTGGATGCCTCATTCATGAGCAGCAAACTGATCAAATAAATTCCCGTAATGAAGATCTTGTCTAATTTTTTTAAACTTGTTACTTCAGTATAAGTTTAGGGTATTCTCTCTAAGGAATCTTATTTGGGCAATACTTGAATACAATGAAACAGTAATGCTTTGCTACTTAAAATTTCTGTTGAATCATAGAGAGAACAAGTGGACAAAAAGCACATTCTTATCAGACAAATACATTAATTCTTATAATGGAGAATTCTACAAATCAATCAAATCAATGAACTATATATAAAAAATATATGGAATTATGCCCTGTAGCAATATATTAATATATTGCTACAGGGTATTTTCCTAGTACTTTCTATCTTAACAAGAATAAATTGTGCTGATTTTTTCTTAATGTAAAAATAATACATGTAAATTGAAAGTAATCATGGAATATTAAAAAAATAAAGGAAAATAAAAATCATCTATTCTCCTACATCCACTAAGGTATACTGGAGGCATACCTTACAGTATTTTTTAGTTAAATGAACAATTATTGCTGTTGCCACTATTGTTACAAGTCTTTCTGATTCCTGTAAGAAGGGCCTCAAAGAGGAAAAGACATCAGAACAGAATTCTATCCATGTAATTTTTAGCCTGGCTCAAACATTAACTAGCTGGGAGACTTCAGCAAACCTTTTAAAATCATTCCTTTGTTGGCATTCCCTGTCTCAAAACTCTCAGGTTCCTTTTCCTGAGTTTTAAATTTTATAAGCTTTGTTTAGGCTTTTGTTATCTGACTCCAAGCCAGTTCACTAAAAACAATTAGTGGAAAATTGATTCATCAAATGTTTGATTTTCCAAATGACCCTGATCAAATTGGGGGTGGGTGGGCAGGAATTTCTGCCTGATGTACTCAAATGACCTATTCCTGAGACACCTGGGATTCAAGGGGAGAAAGAGACAGATCTAAAATCTGTCTCTCTGAACTGCAGTAACTGATAGTTTTATCATATCCAAAGATAGGCAGGTTTGTGATAATGAGTATAATGGCTGGAGATGACAAAGTTAAAGCTGACCTAATTACTGAGCATGCACAGATTGATTATATGCCTAGTCACATAACATATGTAAGAAAATGGCAGCCTTAATATGATGATGGCTGTGATTTTTAGTATTATAAGGGGGTATAGGTCACTTACAAGTTAAGGTTTAAGCTACTGTGCATGTCAGGCAGGCTATTTTTTGTTAGATCTAGCTTTGTCTGATAAGGAAAAGTCACTGCAGCCCTCCCCCTCCCCCTTTCCCTGACAAGAACCTCCCGCCTTAGAACTGAAACCTGCACTTCTGGCTCTGTAACCCTGCCTGCTTGATTTCATAACCTGCAGTTCTGCTTCTGTAACCATGCTTGCTTAGTTGCCTAAGGTAATGGAAAAACTTCACCCGCCAACTCGCTGGCCAATGAACGGGAGCCTGCAGACCCCAATAAAAACTCCAGAAAACTGGGGCCAGGGGCCCAGAATTTGGAAACCAAACTTTCCTCTGGGCCCCTGTGCATAATAAGGCCTGGTTCCTCCGCTCCTCTGAGTGCTGTTTTGGGTTTCTCATTGCGACAGCCGCAACATGACTAGAAAGGTAGTTGAGGAATTAGAGTGCATTAGTTCTGGGCTGATACAAGTTCCTTCATTAATAAACATTACAGGGTCACAATCTAGTGACCAAAAGATTTCAAAGTTGTAAAACAGAATAAGGAGGTACAAGCTGGGCCAGTCATGAGGTTTTTACAATCTCAAGGTAAAGATACAATCATTATTAATGGTCAAGGCATCTGGATTACAGTTCTCTGAGTTTCAGCAGATTCTGGTATTTACTTTTGGCTATTCTTCAATATACCAGAAAGTAAAAAGGCATCTATATAATGATTCAGGAATCATAATCATTTGTTAATTCTTAGCTTTTCAGTTACCATCATTTCACCAAAATTTTAACAACTTGAAAATTAATCTTTAACAATTTTTTTTCAGGGAAATTCAATAGTAGATATAGTCATAAAAGTATATTTTATCATAAGTTAATAAAAATCTTGGTATATCTTTTTTCTGTGTGTGTGTTGTACTTTTTTGCTTAGATTGATATTTTTCTAAATTTTTTATTGATTTTGTTTTGCCAGTCTTTTCTTTTACCTTTTATCATTAGAATTATTCAGATTTTCAAACTGCTTAATCCATCTTTGAAAATTTCACGCTTGTATTTAGTAAATTTCAGGTTTGTGGTTCTGCTCATGTAGGAGGATATAGCAAATTTTTCTGGGACTATTTAATTTCTGTTTTCTGATTTGAGCTATTGAAACTTTTGTAAGGAATAAATATAAATGTTAAAAAATTATATTTTCCCTGGTGAAAGAGAGATAGATATTCCCTTACCTTCCCTTTTTTTTAAAAGAGCATTTTTTAGTAAACTTGTAATTGTAAATTCTTTCTCTGCCAAATGGAGGTGTGTGTCTTTTTAAAAGCAAAATAAACTTTTGCCAGCTATATAACCCAGGAATGCCTTTTTCAAGGATCTGTGTGCCATCTCTTTGGAATGTAAACATCAAGGAAATTAGCATCCTGATCTCCAGAATTCCACTGAAGTTTAACATAAATGTCTGGCTCCAAATTGTAAGGATCTCCCTGTCATAGAGATGGGAAGTTTTATTATTCCTTTAGATAGAAGTAATTAGCAAACACAAAGACCACCCCAATTGCCAGTGAATTTAAAATGAACTGTGGGTGACAAATGATACTGTAAAGTCCTCTCACTGGAGGACAAGTTCTCTTTACTCTTGAGGACATATATGTAATGGGCTGTATCTGCTTTGCTATATAAAATGATGAGACTTCTTTCTTTCTTTTCATTCTCTTTAAAGATTTTGCCTGTGATGCATCATATTCTGGATTAATGCTTATTCAATAATGAAATAGTTTTTCTTTCTCTTCTACCTTTCAGGAGAGGTTTTCTGGGTTAGGAGAAGATTTTGTTATCAGTTATATTTCCCCAAATTCTCATATGTTGGAACTTTTTGCAAAACACTACCAAATGAAATTATTCCAATTATCCTTGCTAGAATACAAATATTTAGTAATTTCTAATGTGAAATGATTTTTCAATTAATTTCTTACAAATGATTTTCAATTTAAAAGTAAATTTAATATTTAACTTAAGATAATTTTTGAATTAATGTGATTAAAATAAGTTAAAATTTCAAATTTAAATTTTAGATTAGCAATTTATATTACAATTTTTCAAATGCCTTTAGATATAAGGAATTTCAGTTTAATTTTGCATCAAATATTAATTATCTCTACTAATCAAATATTACATATTGATTTTAATCCTTAGAAATAAAACATTTACTCAAATGGATTATTTGAAGAATTGGAGAGTAAAATCTAAAAATGTTTAAAATTTTTTTTAAAAAATAGTCAATTCCATTGAAAAGGTCTGAAAACAAGAAGAAGTAAACTCTAAATACCTAAATAAGAAACGGCAAAATCTTAATTGAAAAATATTTAAGTATTTGGCTTTCAGTGTATACTTATCTGATTTAAATTTTTTTATCTTCTTAAGATTATTTCACTATATTTTCTAGAAACAGTTGAAACTAAGTCCAATTAATACTCAGAAAAATGGATTTAATCATCATTAATCTAAATTGTGTAAAAAGAAATAAAACAAAATAGTTTCTTTGGGTCAGAGATTTAAACTGGAGTCCAGAGGTCAATCTGGAGGTCATTCTTACGCAAATCTCAGCCAGATATCACAAACTGCCCAAAGTATGCAAAACTTTAAGCATCCAGACAACATAAAAAAGTCACAAGAAAAAGAACTCAGTAAGCTATCTAACCTGAAGGACATTTGGAGGGCCCCAAATATCCACCAATCACAAACAACTTATGTCATCTTCTTCTTTAAAAACCCTGCTTGGAAGACCCAAGATGGAACACGATTTGGGTTGCTACCTGAATCTGTGTTCCCCAAATTGCAATTCTAAGAACCCAGAGAAATGCCTTTGTTGCCTTGCAACTTAATTTATTTCTCACTCAACAATTTAAAGTCTTATTAAAACTTCTGGAAACAGCAATTAAAATCATTTGTAAGGGGAGTCGATGTGTTTCAAGCAGTAGAGCGCCCACCTCCCACATGGGAGGTCCTGGGTTCGGTTCCCGGTGTCTCTTAAAGAAGACAAACAAACAATGAGCAGACCATGAGAAAAAAAACAACAAGCAGACAAGGAGCAAAAACAAGGAATAAGGCAATGAGTCAAGAAAAAGCAGACAACAAGCAGAAACAAAAGAACGAGCAAGGCGCGGATGTGGCTCAAGCAGTTGAGCACCTGCCTTCCAAAAGGAGGTCCCAAGGTCGGTTCCCAATGCCTCCTAAAGAAAAAACAGAAAACAAGCAATTAATAAAAACCAATGAGCAGACATGAGTGCAAATGACAAGCAAAAACAATGGGAAAACAGACGAGGGAGCCATCTCGGGGAGGAGGGATTATTAACAGACTGTCCATTGGCTTGATAGATCCTTTGCTGTGTTACTTCAATAACTCTTCCCTCAGTCTCCAACACCCGTCAAACCAAATTTTACCACCAAATGACCGACCACCTAACAGAACAGAAAATAATAGTAGTAGCAA
This sequence comes from Cabassous unicinctus, assembly GCA_029593785.1. Lineage (NCBI taxonomy): Eukaryota > Metazoa > Chordata > Mammalia > Cingulata > Chlamyphoridae > Cabassous > Cabassous unicinctus. The sequence goes on from JAQZBX010005367.1 coordinate 33,737, forward strand.
CAATGAAACAGCTTTGGATTATTTTCAGTTCTTCTCCAATGAAACATAAAATTAAATCTCTTCACAATATGAAACAAAGCTTTTGAACCATCTTTATAATCTATTATTTTCTCTACCCCATCTCAAGTGACTTGCCTCATGCACAAAGTATTCTCTCCTGGCTGAGAAATTTTGCTCATAATATTTATTCAACAGATATTTATTGAGGTCCCCTGTGTGCTGGTTCTTGTTTCATGCTTGGTAGTCTCAGTATAGAAGGAGATATGGGCTTTGTTTACCAGGAGCCAGAGGTCAATTTTGAATATAAAATGTAAACAAACAAAACAAAATCGCTATATACTATGTTTTGTGATTTAGCGGAAGTTGTTTACAAATCTCTGAAGTTAAGGAATGAAGAGGAAATAAATATCACTCGCCCCAAAGCCCCCACCTCCCATCCTTCCTCATTTGTTGAGGCTTCCCAATGTTATATCTTATCACATTCAGGCATGTTGGACATCTTGCACCTTCAGCTCTCTCCCACCTCTATATCTTTGTACTCCTCTTTTGCCCTTCTCTCAATTGGGGATCCTCTTCCTGCCATCATTCTAATCTGAGATTAAATGTCACTGCTATAAATGCCTCCCCTAACAATCCTCTCTAAATTAGCTGCCAATTCCATTCCAGTTAAACTCTCCATTATATCACGGTTGGTCCCTATTTCCATGTGATATTGTTACCATAAGCGTGGTTAATTCCAATAGGCCTGCCTGATCCAGCGCTACAAAGGAGAAACAAGTGTCTCAGTGAGAAGGTAATTTATTGTGAGTGCACAAGCAAGGAACTGGAGAAATCTTCCCCCAAACAAGTTCAAAGTGAGAAGAGGATCCAGGGTTTTTAAAGGGGGAATAAGTGTTACTAAGCCACGCATTCCTGCCATGTGGGTGATAACTCTGGAATTTTTTTACAGGGTCTCCTCTGTTATCTTCTGTATGCAAAACTCCCGTTTGATATCCTGATTCACAGCATTTTATCTCAGGAAGTTGCAGGTTTCCTGGGCAGAATGGTGCTCCTGGCACCATTCTGTGATTTTGCTAAGATGTTATCTTATTCCTGACTCTCTTGGCAGTAGAACTGGGAAGTTCTGGTTATTGTATTTCTAGGAATTAAGAACAAAGAGTAAATTGCTAAGATTAGGTTAATAGAAAACCAGTTCAACTAGATGTGGAGAAGGTATTTGAATTTATCAGAGCTGCTTAAGAAGAGAAAGTTTTAATAAACATATTTTCCAGCTATCAGTATTTATCACGATTTATAAGTAACTTATTTTATTCACTCTTACACTTTTTTATTATCTGTTCTCCCCTTTATCTTCTTCTCTTGTACCCAGAGCATCTAGCTCATACTTGGCACTTGATATTTATAGAATAATGAATTCATGTATATATCTATTATCCATCTACACGTTCATCTATTCATTCAATAAACATTTTTTGAACACTTACTATATACCAGACATTTTTTAGGCTTTGGGGATAAAACAGTAAACAAAAAGTAAAAAAGTCCTGCTATCTTGGTTGTTGCAGTAAAGATAGAGACAAACAGTAAACAAATAGGTAAGTAAAAGTAAGTGAGATAGTGATAAAATTGCATGGAGAAAAATAAAGTTCTGTAAGCAATATTGGGTGCCATTCTCTTGGATTGAAAGAGGTTTTTCTTATTTTATATATGTTAACAAAGGAAAGCCTCAAGGAGATTGTAACGTTTGAGCAGATTCTGAAGGAAGGGAAGGAGTATTTACTCTGAATAAAATGGGAAGCAGTTGGAGGTCTGAAATGAGGAGTGACATAATCTGATATGTTTTAGAAAATTCATTCTGGCTAATGTTACAATTGATGACAGAACATATTTACAATTGTACTATTAATTATAGTCCATGGTATACTCTAGGGCTCACTGTTTGTGTTGTACAGTCCTACAGATACATATTTTTAACTTTTTATTCTAGTAACATATATGTGACTTAAATTTTTCCATTTTAATCACCTCCAAATATATATTTCAGTGTTGCTAATTACATTCACTATGTTATGCTACCATCACCGCCAGTGGCCAGGGATGTTGTAGAAGAGATGCCTACAATGTGGTGAGGCTCAAACTGGCAACAGGCAAGGATTTATCTTGCTCTGATCTGGAACATTGTAGAGTTGGGCCAGGAAAGGTCACAGTTTGAAGTTCCGGTCTAATCAGCATGGTTATCTACAAAAATAGAGAAATGTGTACACTAAATATATTAAGGTAAAATAAGTGAATAGATAAACCTGTATGCTTTTTTTTTTTTTAAGAGGTAGCTGGGCCTGAACCTGGGACTCATACATGGGAAGCAGGCATTCAAACCAGTGAGCTACAACCACTTCATGTACACTAATTTTGATAAGTGTAGATATGGATACAGATGTTCTATCCAAGTTGAGGCAGCACCATAGCTTTGGTTCATTCGTTTTTACTATTTTAGAGTTTTCCATTGTATGAATAATAGCAATGTATGCATCAGTTTCTTTGGATATGTACCAATGTGCTGTTTCAATTAATTTTTTGTTGTCAGTACAAACAATGCTGCTATGTATGTTCTCATGCATGTGCCCCAGTGCATATGCAAAAATTCCTCTATGAAAGACTAAGGGTTAGTAGTCTTAGTCTTAAGATACTCCTTGTCTTCAGGCTCAATTTTAATGTGAATTTATATTATCAGGCTCTGCCAATAAATTAACTATTTTAATTTATTATTATTATATCCTATATAAAATAATGTATTTAATGTAAGTGTACACATTAAAGAATAATAAAAACTGAATGATGAATTATTCAAAACCTACTAAAGCAATAGAATATCACTGGCTCCCATGTGTCTCTCCATGTTTACATCTCCCTTTCACTACCACCACAACCAGGGCACCATTATCCTGAATTTTGTGTTAATCATTCTCTTTGCTATTGCTGTTTTCTACATTTTTATTTTATTTTTCTCTGTCCACATAGATGATGTTGTTATTCCCCAACTCAGCATGTTGTTTTTTATATTCTTGCATGTCTAGGAATGTAGATTTACTTCATTTATTTTTACTGTTTTAGAGCATTACATTGTACAAATATATGACTGTGGCAGTTTGATATTATTTATGAATTCCAAAAAGAGATATTGATTATAAACTAATCTATTCCTCTGGGTGTGATACTCTTTGATTCTATTGGATTCAGCTGAGATTTCTTTGATTAAAATATGTTAAGATTAGGGCTTTGATTTGACCATGTCAGTAAAGTGTAACTCATTAGGGCGACTCAGAGTTGAGTCCCGGACCCCTTGGTGAGCTATATAAATGGACACTCACTCAAGGAGATGACAGAATGAGATACACACGTGAAGAGAGAGCTCTACAGACATGGAAGCGGAGAAGACTTTGATCCTGCTGCCCCGGGAAGAGAGCTGAGTCATTTGCCTGATAATTTACAACTGACCTTGTGAAGAAAACAGAGCAGCTGAACCTGGAAAGAAATGAGCCCTCCAGCCTACAGCTGAGATCAGAAGGTGCTGGGAACACGGAGCCTTAAGAGGAAAGAGGAAGGCTGAGCCTTTACAGACATCACCGGCCATCTTGCTTCCAACATGTGGCAAGTGACTATTGGGTGAGAAACTAACCTTGAGTTGGACTTGTAACTGTAAGCTTCTACCCCAAATAAATACCCTTTAAAAAAGTCAACAGATTTCTGGTACTTTGTATTAGCACTCCTTTGGCATACTACTACAATGACAATGTATTTTTTCAGTTTCTTTGTGGATGGGCCCAATGTGGTGTTTTAATTATTTTTTCTTTAGTACACAGTGCTGCTATGTGTATGTCCTCAATGAACATGTACAAGGATTTCTCTAAGATAAATAATGAAAAATAGAATCACTGGGTCTCAGAGTGTGAGAATCATCTCTTTTAATAAGAAATGTCAAATTATTTGCCAAAGCTTCTGTATCAATTTTCACTCCCAACAGCAGTATATAAAAATCAGTTGCTCCCACACGTCATCAACACTTATCTGACTTCTACCTTTTCTACCAGTGTTTTGGACATGAAATACTCTCACAGAGATTTTTTTTTTTTTTTTTCTCACAGAGATTTTAAATTCCATTGCCCTGATTATTGAGAGATTGAGGATCTTTTTGTATAATACCTCTCTTTCTTCTTCTATGAAATGCCATTTAATTGCCTATATATATTTTCTGTGTGTATATATTTTAAAAATCTTTTTCTTTTTGAGTAATAGGTCTTATTTATGTATTCAGGGTCTAATCTTTTGTTAGTTATATGTATATGAAATTTCTTCTTCCAGTTTATGGGATGTCTTTTTATTTGCTTAATAAATTTTTTGATTTAAGGAAATTTTAATTTTCACGTATTTGTATTTATCATTTCTTTCTTTTATAGTTTACCTTTTTTAAGACTTATTCACTATACTCTTTTCTATGCCAATCTTTAAGAAGAGATTCTCTTATATTATTTCCTAATTTTGTCTTTGTAACTTAGACTTTTAAGTTGAACTCTTTTAACTTACCTAGATGATTTCTGTCAATGCTGTGAGGCAGATATCTAAATACATTTTTACCTTATGGACAAGTGATCTTCCTGGCAAAAGATATTGAAGACTTTGTTTTCTCTGCCACTATTGGCCATGCATCTGGGCATTAATCAAAAGCCCATGAAGACCTGGACTGTTTCAATAGCAGTCTATTGTTTTTTCTCTACACTGTCTCACCTCCCTTCAAATTAATTACCATAATGTCAAAATAAGTCTTGATATTTGGTAGTGTTTTGACCATCTTGCTATGTGAAATGTATTATTTATTCTTGTCCTTTTTTTCTTCCATATACATTTTAGAATCAACTTATGAAATTAAAAAAAAATAATCTTTGGGGATTTTAACTGAAATTGTAATGAAGCTATAGTGCATTTGGGGAAAAATTACACCTTTTCAGTATTGCATTCTATTATCTATAAACATTGTATATGACTCCATTTATTTAGATATTTTTAATGTCTTCCCAAAAGATAAATAACTTTCTCCCACATTTAGCAATGTTGAAAATGCTGTACTTTTTTCAAAGGTTCATACTTAATTATTTTCTATGTTTGGTGGCTATATAGTGTAGCATTTTATTTTTACATTTTCCAATTATATGTATTTTACAGAAATGCAATTGTCATTTACTAATTTTATATCCAGCAAATTTGCTAAATTTTCTTATTAATGCTTTTCACAGCCAAATAAATGTCTTTAGGAATGATAAGCTGACCATTTAAAAGGGATGTTAAAAAAAATTACTGTGAAAAATGAAGGCAAAAAAGTAAAAAGCTTGAAGATATATAAGCATTCCAGCCAACATCATTCCAGTGATGGAAAAAAAAATTACAATAAAATCCTCATGAATGGATTTTTACAAATCCAGCTTTTGTATTTTTTACTGGGATGTGTCTACTGCTAAGAAATTGTGTTCTGTCTTGTTCAGATACCAGGTTCTTTTCTTGTTGGAATGATGCTTTGGGGTTTATAATAGATGGAAAAGTAAAATCTAACACCTTTCCCCCCACCTCCATCCCAACTTCAAAAGAAACTGCTCTGTTTGATCCTGTTCCTGAAGTTCCTATTGACAGGACATCAATCATTTTATTTGTACACCACTTTCACAACACTAGAAGTGCTTCACAGAACTAGAAACATCCCAGTTCCCAACATAGACTGACAAATTATTTGTTCAAAAGGCGAAAGCTTATCAAGCCTGCACTGCTTACCTTTCTGTGTGCAAAGCCATATTGGCTGAATGCAAAATAAGGGTAGAAGCTGATGCCCGTGTCATTAGACAAGCACAGGCACTGTGGACGTCTCTGCAGTGGCCTCTAGGAGTCACAGGCTGCAGGCACCTGGAAGTCTCAAAGGCCATGTGTGTCTACAGGTAAGAGAACATCCCAGATTCTCCAACGGGCTTCCACAAGTAACTCATTGCCATGAGCCATGAGACTTAGGTTGAAAATCATCATGGAGTACTACGCACTCTAAGTATTACACACAGTGATCAAGTCTCAGAGGGAAAGGTAGTTTTAAATACAACCAAATGCAACTTTATTAGCAAAATGTGCAAGAACCCCCCTCCCCTTTTATGAAATCATTTTTTAACATGCCCTCCTTGTGTCTGGTCAGACTTCTCTTCTTCCTCCTTCTGCAGGCACCTTTCTTCTTTTACCCCTTCTACCCTGTCCCCATGATCTTTCTCTCTGGTTATCCTGAACATACTTCCCTTGTCTTTACAGTAATCATATTATACCAGCATGACTCATCCTCTCTCTAATCTAAATCATCCAATATAAATGTATGTTCCTTTAAATTTTACTTCTATAGTATTTTTAAGATGTGTTAATATTTGCATATTGTACCTATGCTGTGTGTAATATATGCATATATGTATCATGGGTTTTGGGCTGGCATTATGAAATGACCAGGATTTCTGTCTGAGCTCTATAGGCCAACTGTGTCATCAAGGTTCTAATGATGGACAGTACCCTGCTTCCCATGTATATACTAAATTATTACATTATTGCTTACATGCTTCTTTGGAAAATTTGCTCATTTCATATATATATGGCATTTTCTATTAAAATATTGTTAAATGCTGAAAAGCAGAGGATGTGCATCTTTGTTCTTTAATCTCTTCTGGATGCATTATAAAGGACGATACGTGTAAGAGGTTGTTCATAACTATTTTTGAGTGACTGGGACTACTAAGAAATGGAATAATTTTAATTTTTGAACTCCAAATAGTAGAGGAGTGTGACAAAAGGAAGGCTGTGTATGCTTTTACACACATTATAGTTATTTTGCAAATGATTATAAATATTAATTATATGCATATACAAATTACTACATACAATTCATATTTTGTAATAAATAAGAAATTGTAATAAATGAGAAATTAAGCCCTAATACTATAAAAACAATACACATAACAATGTTATACATAGATTTTATCCCTCATAATAATATGAGGTTCATTACAGATTAAATTTTATTTCTATAGCTCTTAAGGAAAAAAATACATGTGTAATTTATATTTGATTTCAACAGGTTTACTCTTTAGGAAAACAAAACCCAGTGGTTTTCACTAAAGAAACTTGTTTTATGGCCTGGAAAATATGTATTTGTTGTATATAACTTGTAAAAATATTTCCCTCTCAACAAATTCTTCTATTAACATGTACATTTATAGTCATAAAACAACCTTTAAGCCACATTTTACTAAGCCCTACAGCAGATAAAAATCAAATGCAGATGTGGAATGGGAGCCAAACAGATGCTGAAAAACTCTGTCAATATCCTAAAGGAATCCATTCCCTATCAGAAAGAAACTTATTTTCTACTATAAAGAATTTGATTATGTATTGTTATACAAAATGTGATTAATGTTTTGTGGTGATTAATCAACTGCAAAATATACAATTATGCCATCTGTGTTTTTCTAGCTTCTTGTCACTTACAAATTCCACTGGGGGGGTTGGGAGGTGGGGTGTTGGGAACTTATGGCATTTGATGAGCTGTAAAGCCTCGAAAGAGACCCCCAAAGCCCAATGGCTCCATGTAGAATAGAAGATCCTGGAAAGAGCGGCCTGCAGTCAACCAGAAATAGCAGGACTTAGCTCCCCTAGATAAATCGTCATTTGTTTCTCACTGCAAGAATGGTTATGAACTTCATCTTGTCTATTAGAAGGAAAGGCCTCATTGCCAAGCAAGGTTTTATAATTTAATTCAGAATACCAATAGAGAGAATCTTTTTGCATTTCTACTCCACTACAATCCAAGATGTAAGGCAATGATTAAGGTTTATGCCATGACTCGTATTCATGTCTTCTCGAAAAATGAAAACTGTTAAGAGTTTTATTTACACACATGTCCCAGTTGGAAAAAATTTCAATAGAATTGAGAGTTGCTTATTAAGTTGAAATCTGCAAAATACTTAGAGTTTTAATAAATTATTTTGACCTAGATAATACTAGATAATAAATTTCATTGATTTTTAAATTTTATTTTATTTTACTATTGCTTTGGGGATGGGGGAAGCATTATGTAGAGACAGCTTAAAATGAGTTCTGCTTTAAATTCCCTATGGTTTTTTTTGTTAATAAAAATAGTATTCTACTTGCTTGCTTAAGGTTAGCAAAGGGAGATGGAGTGATTTTCCTACAGCATCTGTCCTTAGCCCTGAGTAAATATCAGAATTGCATGGTATGTATTTTTTAAATGATAACGTCTGGCCCATACCCACAGCAATTCTTCTTTAATTGGACTGGGTTGAGGTCAAAACATTGGTCTTTTTTAAAACTTCAAGATGATCTTCATGTAATGTTAAGTGAGTAAGGTAATGTTAAGCCAGTGGTTTTTCAAGTGTGGTGAGTCTCCAGATCCCTGGCATCAAAATTACATGGGACTGTGTTAAAAAATATAATTAGCAAGCTCCACCTGAGACCTAACGAATCTGAATACCTGGAGGTGACATTGATGTACACTAATCGTTCTTCAAATTTTATCCTACATCAAAATCAGAGTTTCTGATAGAGTAGGTTTGGAATGAAGCTCAAGAAATTATATTTCTAACATTTTTCTAGGTGATGCTAAATGCCGATGGTCAAGGGATCACACAGTGGGTGCAAAAGTGTTTCAGCAAATGTCAGCCAAGACTAACAAGACAACATTTTTCAAATGCTTTAAATCTATTGTTATTACCCTCCTAAATATTAGTATTATTTCTTTTTTAAAAGATAGTCTTTACTTTACAAAAGTAAAGCTGTGAGTTTCAAATCTTATCAGATAATAATCCTCAGGCTCTGTTGACTTCTAGGACAGAAGCTGTGTTTGGGCAGGACCTCATCTGCCTTATTACTGGGTGCCTAGACTTTAGCATAGTTTAGTTCATTTGTGGAATGAAAGAAATGAAAAAAATATTTTGATTGGGCACACCAGTAAATTCAGTCTAGCAAAAAGTTTGACATTCTTTTTAGTAGTTGTTTTGCTCAATTGATAGCCTGCTTTGAGATGATATTGATGAGATATAATTTGGTTAAAAGATTTTTTTTTTTTTTAAAGATTTATTTATTTTATTTTATTTATCCCCCCCCTTGCTGCTTGTGCTGCTGTGTCCATTCGCTGCGTGTCTTCTCTGTGTCTGCTTATCTCCCCCTTGCTGTGAGGTCTTGCCGCATCAGCCCACCGTGCCGCGCGAGCTGGCCTGCCCTCACAAGGAGGCGCCGGGAAGCGAACCCGGGGCCTCTCATATGGTAAACGGGTGCTCTATCCATTGCGCCACACCCGCTTCCTGCCGTGAGGTTGCTGCATCAGCCCACCGCACCGCTCAGGCCGGCGTGCCCTCACAAGGAGGCCTCGGGACTCGAACCCGGGCCTCCCATATGGTAAACGGGGGCTCTATCCACTGAGCCACACCTGCTTCCCATTGGTTAAAAGATTTAATCCATCCAGTTTGGCAACTGGCAAAAGCAGAATGTCTCCAACTGGATTTTTCTGGTCTGAACCCATTATCCTGAAGCTGAGCAGACATTAATCGATGCTGCTGCTCCTGCAGTTATTGTCCATTCATGCTGTTCTAATATCTGTAAACCTTCAATCCTTTATAGTCATATAATTATGAGTCTGCCATCAGCAACTAAGATAGAATAGAGGAAACTAACACAGAACAGAGGAGTTCACTGATAAAGGAGAAACCATCTCTTTCCTCTTTCCTTTGCACACACACCTGATAATTATAACACTGTGAATGGAAATGTAGGAGAATATCTATGACAGTTTAATTGGATTTGGGGGATTTTTCCAATTTTTCAGAATGTGTATATGATTTGTTACTGTTCCATTTACATACATGGTTGCAGAGAAGGAGAGGTAATCATTTCTGTACGCATGATTGGAAAAAGGATGATTTCTTTCTTTACTTTCTTTACCATGAGAAAAGGACGAAAATAATTTGAGGAATTGAAGGCCTAGGAAAGGAGGGAGCTTCTCTGTGGGAAGGGTCACTATGGATGCAATGTCAAACACTCTTCTCCTTAGGGTGAGGATCCTCCCAAAACAATTTTCTGCTTTTAGAGGGATTTGGATTAAAGCTTCAACTAAAGTTTCTCAGGAAGTCGACCACAGGAAGTTGATTGTTTAACACATAATTTCCACCTAGAATATAAAGCAAGCATATTTAGCATATTTTACCAAGATCTGAAAAGATGTCAGATTCTGTCAAATTTAGCATTTCAAAAGATCTTGAGAAGGCTTGAGATTTATCAACTTAGTGAACAGTATGTGATCTGGACCACATGCTCAAGTCACCAGTTGGCCACAGAAAGAAAAAAAAAACGCCACCAAGAGGTGATGTTGCTAAATGTTGGTAAACAGCTTTAATACCCATCAGGGTAACTTTAAAAGAAACAGGTTGCTAATTTGAAATTTTGAGGTGACCCCCAAAAGAACATAGAAAGATATATTGGGGGAGGAAGAGAAAAGGATTAGAATCCAATGTCTGAGGAAAACATATTTTTAAGGTAATGAAAGAAGTAAAAGAGAAAGACCTCCCCCCACCCACAACCTAATCACTTACACAGTTATTTCAAAGATTTTATAAAATTGTGTAATAAACATATGTATATGTTATAAAGAAATGTATATGAAATATAGGATGACATTTAATATAGAATATAGACTCCATTTAGCAATTTAAGTAGAAATGAAAAAAAGATCAAAGCAAGCTTTATCAATCACAAATTGGGATGGGCTAAATTTTGTGCATAGATGTAGTCAACAACCTTTAGAATTTCAACTGCATGTGGGTTGGAAAGAAGATGAAAAACAATATTGGAAAAACAATACTATCCAAATTTCACACTTTGGATAGTATTCTTGTTTCCATGGCTTTGGAAAGTTGAATCTCATTATAATATCAAAAACTTGAAAACAACTGACATGTCCAATGGAAGAAGAATTTATAATTTCTTATATTATATTGTATATCTATTATATATAAATAAGTGAGTGGAAGTACTCTCTGTATAGACATGAAAATTAAAGTTTTGAGTAGAATAAGAATGCTGTAGAATGGTAAGCACAGAATATGACCATTTATGCAAGTTTAAAGCAAACAGCATCATGCTAGGCACTGCTTATGAGGAATGCTATGATTGAGATTGTGTTACCCTCCAGATAGGCCCAGGAGTATGTTGTAAAAGGAGTGGAAAGGTAATTGCCACTACATTTGTAAAAACTGATTTTACAAAAAATAGTTCTGATATAAATAGGCAATTTTTAAAAAAATCCTTGATAATTTCTGGAGATCCATTTTTGTTTCTGGAATATTGTATAGCTTGTCATGTTGAAGTAACAAAAACAGTGAAACCATATAATTCTTCCACAGAATGAGACCAAAGAGGATGTGTGCCAATTTCATGATTATTTCTGAAAGTTTAGAGTAGAGTGCTATATTGGACATTATGGTTAACTTTATATACTCCTACCCTCCAACAGTTTGCAATTTCAAAGTTCCATTTAATGAAAGAAAATTGAAGGAGTCTGGAATTCTAGCTAAATTTCCCTGTTTTTTACGGTATTTTGTATAAATAGAGCGAGTCTTGTCAGCCATATTCTTTCTAGTGTAAACTTTAATAACACTGTAAAAATAATTCGACTCAAAATCAAATTACATGAATTTTCACTTAATGGTTAAATATTGAAAAAAAATGTTATTTCTATGTGTTCCTCTCATTAAAGCATCTTTGAAAGAACTAACGGCTAATGCTTTGTTATAGAACTTCAACTTTCCAAAGACACCATATCAGGGAAACCAATTAAAGGAGACCATTAAGGAAATATATTGCAATTAACTTTACATTCAGCAGATAAGACTTGCTGGTAGATAAGAGGAATCTTTTAAATGTGGGCTATTTATTTATTTTTACATTTTATCATTTGCTTATCACAGTGTGAGACATTCTTTTAGATTAAAAACATTATGGAATGTGAAATTTAAAAAATTTTAAAAGCCAATATGCACAATTAAACTATTATCACTTTCGAACTCAACTCACAAATGAAAATAAATAGGTAAGACAGAATCACATAAACACTTAGGGGGTCTCAGTTATACTCACTGCCCCTGTAGCAGCTCCATTAACTTGAAACCTTGGACTGTTATTAAGAAATTACAGTCTTACCTCAGGAAGGGTGGGCAGGAGGTAGAGTTGTGCTTGTCCACAAGGCTGAGATACTGTATCCACCTCATGAAGACAGGCTTCATAGTTGGAGTGAGTATATGTTTTAACCTGTGACATTTGGTAACTCCACAAGTTAACTCCTTTCCCTCAAAATAGGTTTTTAAATTCCAGTAAAGTTTGTGGCAAGTTTGAAACTTGAGGCAAACCCATGCTTCAAATACACAGCAGTGATAGAGAAAACATAAATGAATAAACCATCACCACCACAACAAAAGCACTTTAATACAGGTTCAAAAGCTAGAGTCCACATTTTCATGGACCAGAAATGGAACAGATGCAGAGAGGAGTGAGCACAGCTATGGTGCCAGGCCTGCTATTCTCCAAGACTGTGAGCAGATAATGGCAACAACATGTGGTACCAATGCCTGCTTGAAGGCAGAGACAGGAGTTAGGGTATTCTACTCTGAAAGGGCTGGAAAAACAGAAGCCTTAGAGTCTAGGGATGTTGGTTCATGGATACGGTCAAAGCTTTGGGAAAGGAAAATGCTCCAAGCCACAGCTGGCTCATGGGAAGTGCAATACCCTGATACCTTGGAAGGAAAGGGATTCAAAGAGTTTGGAAACAGAACTATGTGGACTGAGGCTAGTGAGAAGTGCGGGCAAAGCCAAAACCAAGTCAAGCAAGAAAAAGGAGGATGAAGTAAGAGAAAGAGAGATAAATACCACACACACACAAACACAAGCCAAACAAAACAAAACAGAAACCTCCCACTCAAAATTAGCATTTAATCCAAAATTCCAAAATGCATCCAAAAAAATCAAAAGCTAAATCTGCCTGCCTATCTATCTGTCTATCTATCTATCTATCTATCTATCTATCCATCTATCTTTAAATCAATTCTGAGGAAAAACAGAATTTACTCCAAATGTGATTAGTTTTATTTAAAAGTCTTGAAATAGTTTATAATGAGAAGTTCGGGAATCTTCAAAGACAATAGTAAAGAATTAATACTGATAAAATAAAAATGATGAAAAAATGAGGATTCAAATAAAATTAAATTAAAAATAAAAAAGAACATGTGAGTATGAAAAATTAGCCAATTTAAAAAATTGAGGTGGAAAATATGTGCCTCTATAAAAATCTTATAAGAAGACATAACTCTAGATTGCATAAATCAAAGAGAAATTTAATCAGTTTGAGCAAATAAGAAGTAAAAATTCATCCGAAAACAACATAGAAAAAGAAAGTGATTTTAAAACTTTCTTCAGAAGAAGATAATCAATATATTGGCAGCATAATAACAGTTATAGATATAATGACCAAAAATTTTTTTTCAGAATTGAGAAAAATCAGGACTTCTTAGATGGAATTTTTATTCTAAGCATTAAGAATATCTCCACATAAGATATACCATGTGAATCTAATGACCACCAAATATAAAGAGAAATATTTTGTAAGACAGCAGATGATCTACAAAAGAAAGGCAAAAGATTGAGTGCCAAACTTTTATCACCAAAGCAGGTGAGAAGAAAAGGAATAATTTTTCACACTGCTGAAAAAAAAATGTGACCATCAATTTAGAATTTTAGAATTTTATGCCTAATTTATCATTCAAAATTGAGGACAAAATAAAGACATTCTCAGACTAACCAAGACTAAACAGGCTTTCACTTACATACCTTCACAAACAGAACAATTAAAGGACATACTTCAGGAAGAAGAAAATTAAACCAGACAGGGGAAAAAGGAAGGCATGAAATCTTGGCAGTAAATTTAATCAAATATCAGTTGGAAGAAAGTGATAACAAGTATTTTTTAAAGTATTTTTTTCTTTTTAATTTACCAAATTCAACCATTACTGAAGAAAAAAGAAGCCAGTTGCTATAGAGGCCCAATTTCAATTCATCAAACTTCAGCTGAGGATGGGGAACAGATAATGAATGAGTACTTTTCATAATAAGAAAATAATAAGATGAGGAAGAGATTTCAGTGGAAAGTTATTTTGTTCCATGCTTTGTTTTCAGAACGAGGAAAATTTCATTGAATAACACCAGAATTATTAAGCAAAGTTATATTTAGAATTGAATATTAAATATTTAAGGGAGACCACTAAAATAATAGAAATCTAATAGCTTCCAAACTCACAGAATGGGGAAAAAATAGCTAATATAGAAACTTTATCTAGTCAACATAAGCTAGGAAATGAGAGAAAAGACGACAAGAAAATGCGTGGGAAAAGAGAATGCAAAACTGGATAGTATATGTAAATCCAAATGGAAAAGTAATTGCAAAACTATAGGTAGATTAAACTCACATTTTTTAAAACTAAAAGCTAATTACAATAACCGTATATTATGTAATTCAATAAAAGAGATAGAAATCAAAGGGATGGAAAAATAAACACAACTAACTTCAGGCAGATATAATGAATTAGATACATATAATCATACCACAAAGTACATATAATCATAGCACAATTCCATTTTTCCTTCCCTATGTCTGCAGAAGGAATTTTCCCAGCATTAAACACTAAAATATTGACCAAACACCATGGCAGAGTAGGCATAAATTAAGAGATGTATTTATCTTTTGTAGAAGATCTTCTGATTTAAAAGAAAAAAAAATCCATCCATTCTAAACAATAACAGATTCCAGAACATTTGCTAGATATTTTTAAGAGTACCAAAAATCGGAAAGATCTGCATAGACCAGGAATGACCAATGAAAAAAAAAATCATAAGGGAAAAATATGCCATTCTCTCTATATTAATACATGTAATATTTAGAAAATATCTAAGAAGTACAAGACCTCTGTAAAAAGATGTGCAAGAAAATACAGAATATAAAATTCAAAATAATTGGAACTATATAATATGTACATGAATGGAAAGATTCAAATTCATAAAGGTTTTTATTCTCCCTCAAATTAATCTTCAAATTCAGTGCAATCCCAATAAAAATTCTAACAATGTATTATATAGAAACTGATGAGCTAACCAAAAAACTTCATAAGAATATGTAAAATACCAAGAATAAGCAAGATAATTTTAAGAAGATGAGCAAGATGAGGGGCTTGTTTTACTAAACAACATAATTAAAGAATTCTGGTAGTGAGATATGCTTTAAGTATAGACAATAAACATATTGAACAAAATAGAGATTTCAGAAGCAGACCTATTTATATATGGGTGTGAAGTTGATATATTTTAGAGGTTCACTATAAATCAGTGAGGAAAGGATATGCTACTCAGTAAGTGATACTGGGGGAATTGGTTAACTGTATATACAAATAAAATTAGATCCCTATCTACAGTAAGCACAAAGATAATATCCAGGTGGTTTAAAACCTAAATATGAAAGTAAACTTTAAACCTTTTAGAAGAAAATGTAGGCATATATCTTTGGGACCTCAGGTTCAGGAAGATTTAAATGAAAAATAAAGCAAATGTGTAAGAAAAAGAACACTAAGAATACATTAAAATTTTAAAGTTCTCTACAAAAAAGCAATATAAACAAAGTCAAAGGAAAGCAAACTCTAAGAAGATATTTATAATGCATCTAAGAGATAAATGATTATTCTATAGTATGCATTAACAAGTTAATTCAGTAAGGAGAAAATAAACAACTGAAAGGATATGAAGACATGATACTTAAAAGAAAGGAAAATGTTAAAGATATGCTAATTTGTTCAACTGTATATTATCAGAGAAATAAAAATTAAGACAAGATATTTCATTTGCAACTGATTGGCAAAATTTAAAAAGTCTGCCCAAACCCTGTGTTGGACATAATGTTTCTTTAGCAGCCTAACATAAATTTCAAGGTAATGTTAATTGCCTACACACAAATATTTGAAAAACAACAATATAATATCATAATTACAATATGAAAGGAGAAATAAAGGAAAGTAAGTCATAATATGATTAGTAGTTTAATACATAAATGCTTGGGCATGATAGACTAAAACATAATGTCAGGTGTTTGCATCTAAATTACCATGAAAAGGACAGCAAAGATACTAACTTTCTTGGTAGAAGATTCGAGAGCCCTGGCATTGTTGTCATTAGCGATGAGCTTTTCCAAAATAGTGACTGATTATTCGTACATTTCTGCACATACAAAAAACAAAAAACAAAAAAAGTACATCTTCAATTTATACAATTTCCAGTCATCTAAAATTCAGTGTATGCTAAAACTAAGCTAAAAGTACTTTGGATTTAAATGAAAGCTGATTATATACAGATTATACTTTCAAGAATTCTTTGAGTAGCAGGACAGCTCTTCCTTTGGGGGACTGTCACATGCATTGTTATATATCTCACATCCCTGACCCCACCCAGTAAATGCCATTAGCATGCTCTAATTATTGTGACAAATCAAAACATCCCCCAAATTTCCATATGCCTATCAGGATATAGCACCACTCTTTGTTAGTAGCACTGACAGAGCAAGAGGGACTCTTTTAGGACAATGATTGTGATATAAATTGGTGCAACTAACAGGGGAGTTTGTTAATTTCTAATAAATTTAAAGGTGTCATTCTCCAAGAGCAAGCAACCTCACTCTCAGGAATTACACACGAGGGAAACTGCAGTCCATGACTTGGGGAAGTATGTACATAAGGGATTATTGCAGCATTGTCTACGACAGAGAAAAACCAACCTAAATGTCCATAAACAGGAAAAGGAATAAATAAATTGTGATAAACTTTTGCAATGGATGCTTGATAGATGCACAAATAAGTGAACTACAGTTACATATATCAAAATGGATAAATTTTAAAAACATAATAATGAGAAAAAGTTGTAGAAATAGTTGTACAGTATGGTATCAATTAAAATATGAAAGCAATACTTTCCATGGTTCAAGACACATACGTAGTAAACAAATAATGACACACCAGGGTCAAGACAGAAGAGTCTTCTAGGAAGGAAGGGAGGGGAAAATAGTATGTTACTTTTCTAAGCAAAAAATTCTAAGTGAATATGTCAAAATGCTAATATTGTTAACCCGCTATCGACAAGAATTTTTAAAAATATTTGTCTCTGTAGTTATGTAAATTAATTTTTTTCAAAGATTTTTTATTTAGCTAACCAAAACTAGTCTCTCTTTCAGAGAAGGGGGCTATATTGGCAACAAAAGAGAAAACATTCCGTTTTCATAAGCATTGCATTCTAAATTTGAAATATTTCCTTACAAATAAAATTTTCCCACAGGCCTATTTTGATAGCCCAATTCTTTCCTATATCATATGAAAGCCTCACTGTTTGACTAGGTGAAGCGATGCATCATTCACCTTTTTTTTTTTAATAGCTCCTAGCATAATGTCTAACTTGCCCATACATACGAGAAATAGTTAAATAGCTGGAAAGCAGGGACAATTTATGTGTGATTATAAACACATATGAAAGAACTCGGCCAGTGCCAGTGACTTCTTTTAGATATATCCTAGAAAAAAAGATTTTCCTTATATTAAAATAAGGTGATTTCCATGATCTATAAAACTTTAAAAAGTGAAAATCTATTCGTGGTCATTTCTAAGTGTTGCAGACAATCTGCAACAGATATTGAAGGGTAGAGAAGCTACCGGTTTCTTTTTCAAATGCCAAGGTTCATGCAGTAAGAGATTAGATATAGGGCAGCATTTAAAGCTATGCCATAGCTGTTAGGAACTCTTATTTCATGTTTGAGCTGTGGATAATTGCAGAGTGGCAAAGATTTCATAGTAAACAGTATAAGAAAACCTACGGCAGTGACCTTTCAACACAAACCACTGTGCAATGTGGGACAATAGGAGTAAAGGAGGGTATATAATGCTCCAACAAAGTGATGAAAAGTTTGAGGATCCATTCATGTTATTTTACTTTTGACTGGATTGGTTAAGCCAATTACAATCAAATTATTAGTTGTATTTATTTTGTTTTCATAAATATCTTAAGGAATCAATAGACTATTACTTACTCCAATGGGGCATAACTAATAACTAAAATTAAATTCTGGTCCTCAGAATGTGCAGGTCAGCTCAGAAGCACCTCTTGTAGAAGAATGACAAAATAATTTCTATTGTCACCTAGGTGTGTTAGTTATTAAAAGTACTCAAATTTTCTTGAATAAATTAAGTAGATTTTTCATACTAGGACATCAATGCTCCATTTAGCCTGAGAGTCTGATTCCATCAGTAGCATCAGATGCTGTTTTTGGCTTGCAGGAATATCTATCATGATGAAAATTCAAAGATTAGCTTTATTTATGAAAATTACCAGTTTCTAATAAAGTCCATTGTGCATTGTCCTCATTGATTTATCTAAAATTTTATGAAGGTAGACCCTGTTTCAGTGTGTAATATAATACTTTCTATTAATGCCAAATTTGCCATTTAAAAAATGTTTGGGGAAAGTTCTCTGGGTAAACAGGTCCATTAACTGTCATTTGTATTTTCTCTCCCATCCCATACAGCAATTTTAAACCTCAAGCCTTGTCCCTAATTTTCAAGCTCAGTCAATCACTAATTCATTTATTTGGTTAGTCAGTCAGTCAGTCAATGTTTATTAAGCATCATACGTGACACACATAATTTTAGGTGCTGGGGATAGAGCAAGGTCAAAATCAGCAAAAATCTCTGCCCTCATGAGGCTATTATGAAGGAGAAACATACAATAAACTGAACAAACAGACTAATGTAATTATCTATCTAATCTATCACCTATCATTCACCTATTTATTTATGTATCTAAATATGCCAGATTATTTGATGAGATTGTTTTAGGGCTCTTGATTGAACTATACCAGTGAAGTGTGGCTCAGGTTGTGTTCCTGCCCCCTTGCTGGGTCTATAAACAGACTCACATGGACTGACAGACAGAGGAAAAGAGGGTGCCAGCATATTTTGATTCTGCAGTGTGAGGATAGGATTGCTTAAGCACAAAGCCCCCAAGATGGTGGGCCCATGGAGCAGCTCAAGATGGGACCAGCCCTGCTAGATGCCTGATAGCCTAGAGCTGAACTTGGGAAGAGACCAGAACAGCAGAGACTGATGTAGGAGGCCAGGAAAGAGACAAGCCCTATGCCTGGTTGCTCAAAGCTGAGCTCCAAGAGATGGTAGATTCTGGAGGGGAAGGCTGAAACCTCAGTAGAGATCAATGGCCATCTTGCTTCACCACGTGGCAGCACACCAGGATCAACGGTAGCTGACACTGGTAAGAAAGCATCTCTGCTGATGTCTCAATTTGCACATTTCATGGCCTTGGAATTATAAGCTTTTACCCCAAATAAACACCCGTTATAAAAGCCAGCACATTTCCGGTACTTTGCATCAGCAGCCTTTTAACAAACTAAAACAAATAGCATACTCTATTGTCATTGTTAAAAGTAGTTATATATCTGCTTGCAAAAAGACAATGGAGTCTTCATAAAGGAAAACTTGGGTATCTGGATTTCACTTGTTTTATGGAGCAGTCATTGCTACACAGTATTCTCAGACTGGGAAACAAATTTAAATATAGGGAAGAAGAAATAAAAATGGCATAATTTAATATTGGTACCTTATATAGCTATAATTTTTAAAACTGCTATTTGGCTATCATGTGGATGGTTTGTGCAAATAATTCCTGATTTATATGGATTTTGTTTCTCAGTGAGCATGAATATACCCTAAATATATCCCTTGGTCACAGATTGGTTTTGCAGACATGTCAAGTTTCTGAATTTACTTTATCCTGAACAAACCAACGAAACTGGAAACAATGCTGAACTACTGTCTGTGCACTGTTATTTGTAAGATTTACATGCTCATTTAGTAAATTATAAAAACCCTGTCTCTCCACTCTGATCCATTCATACCTTATACTAAACTGGTATAATTACTGTGGCTGTGAAATGTTATATCTGGTAATGTTAGTTGCCTTAAACCTCTCCATGTTTTCACTTTTGCAATTGCTTTCTTAACTATATTCACTTTACATTTATGTCAACTTTAAAATTCCCCTGGGGGAGCAGATTTGGCTCAAGCAGCTGAGTGCCTGCTTCCCACATGGGAGGTCCCGGGTTGGGTCCCCAGTGCCTCCTAAAAAAAAAAAAAAATCCAACAAGCAAACAAACGAAAAAGCCAAAGTGGCTCCATGGTTGAGTGCCGGCTTTCCACATACGAAGTCCAGAATTCAATCCCCAGCCCCTGGTACCTTAAAAAAAAAACAAAAAAAAATCATCTGGTTGGTTCCTATAAACATCCTGCTATTTTTCTTAAATTTACTTTATTGGGTTATGATTAATATAAAATATAATGCACTGATTTTAATTGTACATTTCAAGGTATTTCAATATAATCACTACCACATTTAATAAAAAGAACATTTCTGCCATCCAAAAGTTTATCTTTTTCTCTTTCCAATCAAACGCCCCCCAACTCTGCCCACCAGCAAAGGCTGCCCTCCTTTCTATCACTTCAGATTAGATTTGTCTTTTCTAGAGTTCCACATAAATGGAATCAAATACTGTGTACTTTTGTGTCTAGATTATTTCACTCAGGAAAATAATTTTAGATTAATTATGTGGCTGCATCTATTAGTAATTTGTCTCTTTTGATTTCTGAGTAATATTCCATTGCATAGTATACCACAATTTATTTATTTATTCACCTGTTGGTGGACATTATTAGGGTGGTTCCCAGTTTTTGGCTGCTCTAAGCATCCATGTGTAATTGTTTGTGGGAATATGTTTTCATTTCTCTTCCACCTAAACATGTTCTTGTTCTTTCACATGAAAATGCATGTTTAAAAGTTTCAAATAACATAAATTCCTTTCCAAAGAGGTTGAATCAGTTTAAATTACCACAAACAATGCATGAGAGTTCTAGTACCTTCTTACTAACACTTGATGCCAGCAGTATTTTTTTGTTTTTGTTTTTAAAATTTTAGCCATTTTAATGAATGTGTCATGGTATCTCGCTGCAGGTTTTATTTACATTTCCCTCAACACTAATGATGTTGAGTATTTTTTTTATGTGCTCATTGAAAATTTGTATATCATCATTTGTAATGTGTTGTTTAAATCTTTTTGACCATTTTAAAAATTAGGTTGTGTCTTTTTCATTATTGAGCAGTAGAGGATTCAAAAAATATGTATTTTCTAGAATTGTCATTTCTCAGATATATGTATTACATGTATTTCTCTTAGTCTATAGTTTACCTTCTTGTTAATGGTATATTTTTTGTGATTTAGTTTTTTTTTGTAAAATTTTATTGAAATATATCATAAATACATGCACATACATAAACAGTATAGAGTAAAAGTTGTGACCTTACAAAACAAAAGTGCGTATCATCATTCAGGGCTCCCATACATCACCTCACCAATAAGAACTTACATTGTTGTGAAACACTTGTTACAAACTATGAACTAACTATAGCCCATATCTTACATTTGGTGTATTTTTCCCCAAACCACCTGTTATTAACACCCTGTATTAGTATTCTATATTTGATATAGTTCATGAAAGAATGTTCTCATATTTGTTCTGCTAACCACAGTCCTTCTTCCACCACTGGATTCCCTGTGTTATACAATTCCATACTGTGATACTTTGAATTCTGTGAATCCCCAAAAGCAAAAGATTATATTTTAACTAATCAATTCATGTGGGTGTGAGACCCATTTGACTGGATTACATCCGTGGGGCGTGATTCATGTTGTGTCTCTGCCTTTTTGTTGGGTCTGATATAAAGGGAGACACAGAAAGACAGACAGAGACAGGAAAAGGAAGCTGGAATATTTGATTCTGCAATGTGAGAGAGAGGACGGCAGTAAAACAGAAGCCCCCAAAAGGCTCAAAGAGGCTGGACCCACAGAGTAGTTCTAGAGAAGATAAGGTTTGCCATATGCCTGGTTACTCATAGCAGAGCTCCAAGAGATGGTAGATTCTGGAGGGAAAGGCAGAGACCTCTGTAGAAATCAGCAGCCATCTTGCATTAACATGTGGCAATACTGCTAGGATCAACAGTAGCTGACTTTGGTGAGAAAGCATCTCTGCTCATACCTCAATTTGAACATTTTATGGCCTTGGAACTGTAAGCTTTTACCACAAATAAATCCCCATTATAGAAGCCAACAGATTTCTGGTACTTTGCATTGGCAGCCCTTGGGAAATTAATATGCATACCTTGTAAAATCCACTCAAAGTGAACACACAATGGCTCCCATTTTTATCACAGAGTTATGCTTTCATAACCTCAGTTAATTTTAGAACATTTTCATTATTCCAAAAGTAAAAATCCCATACCCCCTGTAGCAGCTTTATATTATTTATGAATTAAAAAATGTTTATATTAATTATGTTTGTCTGGGTATGATACCCTTTGCTTGTATTAAATTCAAAGGCTTTATGTTTACTTGATTAAATCAAGATTAGGCTTTCATTTGACCATGTCAGTAGGGCGTGACTCAAGGTTGACTTCCCACCCCCTTGGTGGGCTACATAAATGGACATTCACTCAAGAAGACACACAGAAGATATACACAGGAAGAGAGAAGTTCCATAGATACCAGAAGAGAGTACTTTGTCAGCTTTCATCCTGCAGACCCAGGAAGAGAGATGAGCCATTTGCCTGATAGTTTACAGCTGACCTGGAAGAGAACAGCACAGCTGAGCCCAGAGAGAGTTCAGCCCTATACCAGCCTACAGCTG
>JAQZBX010005368.1:0-42669 GCA_029593785.1 Cabassous unicinctus
TTATTTCAGACTTGTAAATTTTCCACAGAAAAATCAGGTGGGCAAAGGGATTTTGTAATTCATCTCCAAGGATATAATTTGTAAATATTATAGACAGCTAAGTGAAGATCTGACTATAGATATTGGTATATTACTCCAGGTAGAGGGAAAAACAAATGCAAATCCCCTGAGATGAAAGGAAAAGGAAGGAGGTCATTGTGATTGGTGCAGAGTGAGAAAGGTAGGGAAATAACAGTATGAAAGTATAGAAATAAGGAGACAGATTACACAAAATTCCCAGGTCATTGTAAGATTTTAGGTTTTCTCTGAGTGAAGTGAGAAGCTATTGGAAGATAAGAGTAGGTATATATATGAAAAGACTATCGTTTTGAAAGAATATTCTGGCTCTAATTTAGGGAAGAGGCTAGAGGGAGGAAAGGGCAGAAGAAGGAAAATCCTTTAGGAGAATACTCCCATAATTCAAGCAAGTGATGATGAGGGCAGGAATCAGGATGATCTTCAGTTAAAACTGAAGAAATTTTTACTTATTTTGAAAGAGAATTTGCAGCTAGATTGATTGTGAGGCATGGGAAAATAAGGACTAACGGTAATTTTAAAGTTCTGTTCCTGAGGAAAATGAGGGAAGGCTAGGGAAGATTGTTGAAGGAGTAGAATGGGTATGAGACTAGAAGTTGGGTGTGAGGTTTGGGCATTTTAAAATTTAGAAGCATATCAGTCTTCCAAGAAGAGATTTAAAATTTGTGGTTGGATATTTTGGTCTGCATTAAGGGGAAAAATTGAGGCTAGAGAAATAGATATGGGAGTCTACAATATCAGTCATCAGTAACTGAATTTTCACTAAAGCATAGAGAATAGAAGAAATACAAGGAATGAGCCCTAGGATGTGCCAATATTTACTGAGGTGATGAGGATAAATCACCAAAGATTAATAGAATTGGCAACCAATGAAAAAAGTAGAAAACCACGAGTTTATAATATCCTGGAGGCAAATCGAAGAGTGTGTTTCAGGAATAGAAGATTGATCAACTTTAATATATTTTCCTTTTAATTCCTGAGAATTGATGATTTTTGCAACATGGAAAACCTATAGATACACAGCATTAGCAGGAGTGCTTAAAATTACATCTGAAAGGATGTTCAATAAATTGTTTGTAATAGAAAACAAATACTGAGATTAGCATAAATGTCCATTAGTAGATTTTAAAGAAATATATGTATTGGGAAAATTCAGGAAGAGCTAAAAAGTAATAAAGCAGACATGGATATCCTGATGGAAAAATGTGCCTGTGATCATTCAAAGAAATAAGAATTTAAAAATAACTTTAGTAAAAACAAAACTATACAAAAACAAAAAGGAAATTCCAATTGTTACCTTCACGGAATTGAATTCAATGTAAGAGTAGTTAAAAATTATAGCAATATTAATTTAAACAATTATAAGAATAAAACAATTTTCTTTAAAATAAAACTGATGTTGACTAATTCTGAGAAGTATTAAAGTAAGGCTAAGATATTCATAAAACAATTGCAATACGGTAAATATAGAAATCTTTATCAAAGGAAATATTCATTTTAAAATTATCATTTCATGTATGTTTGATTCTCCCTTGCTTGTGAGCATAAGCCTGTGTATGCAGTATAAATCTAAGAAAGGATAAAAAGATAGCAAAGTATAACCATTTAAACTGGAACTTTTTAAATTTGAGAGATGATATGAGGTTAACCCCTTTGGAAAGAAATCTAAAACCAAAGATTATGAAAGAGATTATCTTAAGATAGAAATAGATCCAAGACTCAGTTTAGAGGACAAAGAAACATAGAAGTACAATCACTTTTCCAAATACAGTTTTGAAGAAATATATTTTTGGAGAGTTGATGTATGCTTTTTAAATGTAATAGTATTTGTGTTTCATTCATATGTAGTTGGAAATATTTAATTTTCCTTTTAATAGAGAAACATCATTATTATAATTCTTATAACTTTAGAGTTTCAAATAAAACTTTATTTTGAGACAGTATAAAACTTATAGATTTCAAATATTTTTGAAAGATAATTATTAAAGTGCAATTTATGATGACCATCCAATCTAGAAAATTATGTGCATTTATATATTTTACATAATTTTACATATTTATATAAAATTTCCATACTTTTTGTAAAATTACAGATTTTTTTAAAAGACTCTTACTCATTAATTAAGATGACCTGACAATTTCTGACTTTAAAATATACAGTTGTATGTCTGTTTCTGGCAATTAGAGACTAAGACCCTATTGGATGATTCCTCTTATTAAAAATGATTGTAAATACTGGACACAACTTTAAAAAGCAAATGCTGGAAGGCACCAGAGAGTGAACAGAAGCAGAAACAGATGTACTCTTGGTTGGAAGTACACATTGGAGGACTGGAGGAAGGCGCTATACAGTGTAAATTCTTGTCTCCATGCCTTTTAGCCTTGAACTAAAGACAACTGATGTAGTGTGTTCAGGAAACTTTTAGGGTGATAATGAAACAAACAAACACACAAATAAAAATGCAATTTTTTTGTTCTGGGGATCCAGACAAATTAAACTGAGGAAAACAAAGCTGCTAGCAAGAGTAGGGGGATCCTGGAATTCAGAGAGAGAATACCCTAACATCTTTGTCTGACCCATGAAGTGTCCATTCATGCAACATATTCACACTCAAAATAGTCAGGAAACAATCTGAAGTACCCAAAACAAAGAAGAAAATTGAACACATTCTCAAGAAAAAAACCTGGGATTGATATGCAGTAAACTAGATGTCAGAACTAGCAGACAAGAACTTATAATATTTATATTAATGACCGTAAATTAATTAAGTCAGAATTGCTGTGTAACCTCTAATTGCTTCAACTCAGTGCCTCAGTTACCCCACTTATAAAAAAGAAGTAATGATAGTACCTACCTCATAGGCTTCATGTGAATATTAAATTAAGTAATTTATATATAGCACAATGCTATCAAACAGAAATTGTCAATAAATGTTAATAAAGCAGTATGAGAATCACTATTTTAGTTTTACAGGTGAAAATAAAGTTTCAGATAAGTTAAGTGACTTTTCTAAAGTAACACAGTAACTACAGAAGCAAATTAAATTATGAAAATAATTCATTAGATGGTTTTGTTCCTGTGATAACATATTCTAGAGACTATATTTTATAAACTTGTTGATAAAGTAATCACTTCACTTACTATTATCCGACCAGTTTCCATAAAGTAGACACTGCATAAAACTAATGAAAATAAAGGCTTACATTTCTCTTATAATTTTTACAGCATTCTGAAGATTGATTGGATCAAAAATCCAGCAAGTGCAATTGCAAACACTATTTCTCTTTAACATACAGGAAAGAGAAAATCAAGAAAGTAACATATCAAGCATGTTTGAAACTCCAACAAGATTATAAGAAAAGTTTGGGGTCAAAACTTGTTTTATCTAGGATTGATTCAAGTATCTTTTCTGCATCTTTTAAAATGTCTATACACGGCCCAGATTCTGATAGTTGTACTTAGAATTACAGTATTCCAAAATAAAAAAGCTACTTCCAATCTTTTAAAAATATGCAAACTCTCTCCTTTGTTAGGTTTCCTATGAAAATAGGGTCATAGTGTGTCATTATTTTATGCTTAAATTGATTTATCCAGAATATTGTATTTTGGTTATAGCATAACCTTTTCAAAATTAAGTTCACTTTTATTTTTTTTCAAGACATAAGATATAATAAAGTAGTGGTTTAATCTCCATGCCAGATGGTTCCATGGGTTACAATGAGATAAGTCTAAGTTTTCATAATCTTTCATGTTTTATTACGTGCAGATTTGGCACAGACCCTAATACTAGTGATTTTTCTTCTGTTAATTTTAAAACCTTTCAAATCCTCTCTATAAGTTAAATGAAGGTTATTTACCACAGAAACTCTTTTTATAGCTCAGACTGGATATGTCTGCTTTGGATATAAGAACTCAGCTCCCCATCATTTAAAAACTATAGTTGCAGTTCTATAAACAAACAAATTTCCCTACCTCTACCAATGCCCCCCTCCTCAGAAAGACTATAATTTATGTGTTAAATATATATGCCAGCAGTAATTTATACTCTTTTCATGGCATTTTTCCACTCCTTGATCTTCTTTTTTTGAATCTTTGCTTTAGCCCTGTAGTGGGGACACCAAGGATCCAACTGATGCAGAGGAAGCAGAAGCTGTTATGTGTGCCTTCTCTTTTCCTCATTCCACAAAACCACACACTTTTAACTGTATTTACACAAAGTGAAAACTTGCTACATGAATTCTTCTCATATAAAGCAATCAGGTAACCAGGAGAAGTATTATACTTAATACTTTCCAACTCTTCACAGAATTCCAAAATCATGGAACTAATAACAGTGAAAGGATCAAGTCATCTGAGCTACTGTTTGCAGAGAGACTAGTGCTTTAATATTCCAAACAGAATATAGAGTTTAATAGGATAAAGATAAATAGAAATGGTGATTGATAAAGTACCAGGTCATTTTTATGTTGGTTTTGCTCATAGTTACTCTCTTCTTTAAATATGTCCAAAACCCTTTATTTGCAAAACAACGAATGCCCTATCTCTAGGGAAAAGATTTAAAGTCAAATGATGTTAGTGTGAAAGGGATATCAATCATGCAGAGAACATGACTCCTTATTATTATTGATATCTATGCTGTACTTGTCAAAGCTGTTGTTGCGGCTGTCAATATTTCCAAATGAGGCAGTTCAGTGTGCTGGTAAAGGCGGGGCAGTCAGACAGGGAGCCCTGACAAATGATTCCAGGCCCAAACAGGCCTGGCATGAATGGAGGTGGTACTGATGCTGACACCGAACATACTCAGGGATGGGACTGGTCAGTGTAGGCTGCAAGTCCTTGAGATACTTAAAAGACCCTGGAGGTTACAGAAACCCAACTGTATAGCAGAGAATGAAGTAGCCCCCACGGTGCCTCAGGGTTTCATTTATGTGATCTGATTTAAAGAAATAGGAAAATCTTACCAAGAGACAAAAGGTGGGTGAACATTCCGGCCTCTCTCTATATACATATATTAATTGGCCTTTTCAGAAAACTAAGGTAACATCTTACCTAGTGATGTTTAAATGCAAACTTTATAGCTGTTTGGAACCACCCACTTAATAGAGATGTTTTCATAATGCATTAATAATATTTAAAAATATGATACATAAAAATTAAATATTTCATCCAGGAATGGATGTTCTAGGCCCCACAAAACTCTAATGCCAGACTATCAAGTTTAATTTCTACCATTGTTAGCATTACAATTTTCTCAAAACTTTAAAGTTTGTCTAGTAATTTTTAAGCTTTTTTCTATCAAGGATTTCATTGTGAATCTTATAAAATTATGGATCTCCTCCCCTGAAAAATGAAAATACAATTATAAAAGAATATATTGAATATGTCTAATCATAAGAAAAGTTTTTTATATGAATCCATAAAACACAACATAAGTGGAAAAATACAGTTTTAGACAAAGATCTTAAACAACAGAAAATTATGGGGCCAATGCCCCTAAAATAAAATCCAGAATAAAACAAATTTTAATAAATGAATAATTTTAGAACTGTATTTAATCCGGGATTCAAAAAGCTGTTATTTTTATAAAATCCATCATATCAAGAATCTAAAGAAGAAAAACCAAAAGAATGTCCTAATCAACTCATTGTACAATCTAAAGGAGAAAAACCAAATTATCTCAAAAGACTTAAACTACATTTGACAAGAAATTCTGCTTCTGATTTTGAGGTTGAAACACATAAAAGAACATTTCTACTTAACTAACAACAAGGAAAAGCCAGATAATCTAAAAATCATAACATATTTTTGAGTCCACCAGAGAGCTTAGGTAACAAGATACCAAGGTTAACTGAATTCCAAAGGGTGACAAGATTTTCACAGAAAAGACAGAACACACAGATTATTTTGCTTTTGGCAAAGCATGTAAAAAGATAACAGCCATCCAAGCATGTAAGGAGAAAATGGAAATTTTAATGAATTTTTAAAGGTCAAGTGTGAGCTATCATGACAGTTTAGAATTATAAGAATTACAGACCCAGGAGAGTCTTCACTTGCAAGGTGTTTTACACAAGCCTCTACTGGTTGTTCATGAGAAAGAATGAGGACAGGGCACCAGGCAGGAAAGAGCCCCACTTCAGTGCACATGTTTAGATGGTGATTATCTGCTACTAGAAGATAGGGGCAAAATCTGCTTGTGTCTTGGACCTTTCTTCCATAAAAAGCAGAAACCTCCATCCACTAAGGGAGGTCCAGGAAACCCTGCTGCTCTGTAGTGTGAGACAGAGGTCTACTGCTTCTGGGTCAAGTGTAGTGAACATGTTTGTACACAAGAGATCACAATGATGCCAGGCAACTTTCAACTCTTAGTGGCAGAGAGCTAAAACCTCTAAAAATCAGAGTGAAATTTGCTTCAGACTACTAATGTTTACGGAAAAGAATAGGAATAGGAAGAGGTGAATAAATACTGACAATGTTGACAATCTCTGTTATTTCCTTAAGATAGCATATGGCTATCTGTAAACTAATAGCAGCTGAAAATCCAGACTTGGCGCCTGGCAAAAGAACTGCTACTGGGGTCAAGGAACTCAATGGAATATTGGTGTTCACTTATGGATGGAAAATTCAATTCTTCCCCTCAAGACATTTTCCAAATTCTGAAGCAGCATAGAGCAAGGGACTAAAAAGCTAAGCTAACAGCACTGTAAAACAGAGTTGAAATACCCACTGTCTTTCATTTCTGAAGAGTGAGTCAAAGACCTGTCAGAATCTAAACTGAATGTCCTGAATAGACAAATAATAGGAATAGGGCTAAAATAGGGGTATGGTAAGTCTTTCAGAAACAATACATAATAGAACAAGTTCAGTCCAATTGTATTAAAGTGATCATCACCCAAACTCTTTTAACAGAAAAAAAAATTACTC
Source organism: Cabassous unicinctus (assembly GCA_029593785.1). Classification (NCBI taxonomy): domain Eukaryota; kingdom Metazoa; phylum Chordata; class Mammalia; order Cingulata; family Chlamyphoridae; genus Cabassous; species Cabassous unicinctus. The sequence goes on from JAQZBX010005368.1 coordinate 6,998, forward strand.
TCTTGGAGGAAGTTGACATGATCTGAAGCCTCTATAGATTTTGTTTTGGTAGCTGTTCTATATGCAATAAAACCAATGAAAATAGACATTCAAAGACACAGGACCATGTGACTGATAAAAGAAAAAGTGGTAAGATGAAAAGACTTGGCAGATAACAGAAAATTATCTTTAAATAATTATAATAAATATATGTGAAAAAATACCGAGAAACATAGAAAAATAAAAGAAACAGAATTTTCACAGAGAATCAGAATCTGTGAAGTAGGGAAAAAGTGGTCTTTTCTGTAAATATTCCTGGGTAATTAGTTTCCAAATGGGGGAAACAAGCAAATTTTATACATGTAGGATAGGATAAATACTGTTACTTAATATAAATAAATTATATGTACATACATATCATAACCCCTACCTCTTCACTTACAACAAATTTAATTCCAAATGGATTCCATATCTAATGTAAAAAACAAAAAAATATATGTCTCATAGAAGACAATTTAGTAGAAAGTAGACTTTGATGTAGGAAAGATTTTTCAAACTAGATATAAAAACACTAATTATAAAGGGAAAAGAGATAAATTACAAGTATGTAAAAATATAAAACTTCTTGTTATAAAAATTAGACACTATTAAAATAGTTAAAAAGTCATCCAATGGAATTTTGAGATGATATTTACAGGACATATATCTAACAAGAACTTAAAAAACCATAACATTAAAAAAATCATAAAAATCAATAAGAAAAAGACAATATGATAGAAAAAATTTATAAAAGACTTGAAAAGGCACTTAATGAAGAGGATATTCAAATGGAAAATCAGCCTTTGAAAAGGTGCTGAACATTATGAATCGTTAGAAAAAATGCAAATTAAAACCACAATTCAATACCAGAGCATAAATTAAAAGGAGTAAATATTACAAATATAAGTGAGCATGAGGAAAAACCAGAATTTTCAAAAACTCTTTTATATGAAGTTGAAAACAGGCAATATTAATTGATATTATATATAAGGATAGCAGTTATCCTTGGGGAATGTAATTACTGTATGAGAGCATTGGAAGACTTCTGGAATGCTGATAATATTCCATTTCTAGATCTATATGCTAGTCAAATAGGTTTAATCAGTTTTTGAAAATCCATTCATTATCTTTTTTGATTTGTGAACTTTTCTCTGTTTTAGTTAAAAAAGTATTAAAAAAGATTTGAAGAGAAGAAAGAAAATATCTGTTATATTGTGTTCTGATTAGCTATTCCTCCATAACAATCTACTCCAGATAGGACCTTTAAATCAACAATCACTTTGAGAAAACAGATAAAACAAAATGGAGTTACTATGGCTAAGAGATTTAAAAGGCAGTGGGGACACCATTCAGGAAGTTAGTCTTATGCACGTCTCAGCCAGATGGCACATAGTGCCAAGGTATGCAAAACCAAAAGCAACAATGTTTCTGAGGACATCTGGATCCCATGAACCAACAACAAAATAATAATTTTTAAAAACCCAGTAAACTGTCTAAATTGAAGGATATTTGAAAATCCCCGAAAAACCACCAATCATAATTCTTCACAAACAACTTATGTAATATTTTTAATAAAAAACCTTGTTTTTTTTCTTGAACAATTGTGTTCAAGACAGAACAAAATTTGGGTCACTACCTAAATCTGTGCTCCCAAATTTGAGATTCTACGACCCCAAATAAACACCTTTGTTGCTTTGCAAGTCAGTCAGTTATTTGTTAGTCGACATTACATGGTGTCAGAAGAGGGAGCCACCCTTGAATTCGAGCAAGGTAACCATTAGAGCCCCTTGCTCTTTTTGTCTCCCCAAGGGCCCCGGGTTTCTGTTAGTGAGTTCTCTCATTTCCATACCCACTTTTTGGTTGAGGTTCTGGCCTTTCTTTGGGTGTCTTCTGGTAAAGAGCATTGGAACTTGCATTCTTCTGGCTTGGGCTGGTGGCAGCAGTCCTTTGGATCACCCTTTTTGGCATACAAAAAAGTTGGATTTTAGGAGTTCTGTTTTGGTATTGAGCTCATCTCAGTGGAAAGATGCCTTTAAAAGACAAAGTACGTTGATTTTAGTGGAACTAATTAAAAATGGGATCTACTTCTAAAAGTTCCAACAGCGCACCGCCATCTAGCACACCACTATCTAGCACACCAGCTGGTTTCATGTATAAAAATTATGGTCCTGCCTCATGTAAGTTCTTGTCTCACCAGACCTGGCATACTAGAGACACTCTCAAGTTACAATGGGAGTAATGAGACTCTTTTGATATGCCCAAATTAGTGTATTTACATGCAAAATTAGAGAATAGGGACTATAAAATCAAACAACCTGGATGGGATATAATTTTTAAAATTAGTACTTGGACACTTCCAATTGTATAACAAATTCCAAAATTGCCTCTCCTCAAGAAACAAATACCAAATTAACAAAAAAAAGACTTCTCTAAATGCACAGCTATATTTGAAAAACTCTGAAACCTCTGAATTTTCTGAGGCTGCCTTCGTTCTTCTGCCTTCCTATTTATCCTAGCCACTAGTAGTTGCCCTTTTATAATAAAGCCCTTGTAGCTCCTTCAGACCTACCCATCTTAGGCCCTTTTAAATTCAAACCTAATAAAGGAAGCTCAGGAACAGCAACCATCACACACTCCTTGAACTAAAGTGAAACTAAAAGCCATAACAAGGAAATTCCAAGTCCTTCTGAAGATCCCCTAGAAAGAATGAAATGCATTCTTTAGTTGGTAAGCCATATCAGCCAAAAGAGTATCTGATTCCAAAATTGTTTTTTTAAATGACTCCTTACAGATAGCTTAAGATAACTAAAAATGTAGCCTAATAATCCTCTGACTGAAAAGACTAGACTGGACAATGCTACCCTTTCTGCTCCTAATCCTACTGCTCCCGTTTATGTTCCTTCCTTGCATTCTTCTTTGCCTGACTACTAAAATTTGGCAAATGCCCTATAACACCAGACCTTCTGAGACTACCAATATGACACCCTAAATAACTTTTAGCTCCTGATCAACAGCAGAGTTAAAGCTATTGTTGAGGAATTTCCCAGTCCTAAAACAGATACAAAACTGTATGAGGAATTTAGAAGGTTCATGCATTCCTGGATTATAAATTCCAATTAGAATTCTAAATTCCTCATACTGTGTAAAAGAAGAGCATTCTTATATTTATACTATTAACCACAATCTTCATCCCCCACCAAAATCACTATGTTCTACAGTCTGTAGGTTATTCTCTAGTATCTTTCCAATTGACATTTTCTTCCACATATTACCCAAAGTCACATTTATAAATCAGCAGTGTTAGTTATACTCATTATGATGTGTTACTCTCAGCTCTACTCATTTCAACACTTTAGCAATTAACCTTACTAATAATGCTGCATACATTAAACATCATCTCCCATTTTGAACCTACTTTCTATTTTCTAGTAACCTATATTCTAGCATTTACCTCCATGAGTTTACTTATCATATTTAATTCATATTAATGAGACCATATAGTATTAGTCCTTTTGTACCTGGCTTATTGCACTCTAGGTTCATCCATGTTGTCATATGCATCCCGATTTCATTTTTTTTTCACAGCTGAATAGTATTCAATTGTGTATATATACCACATTTTGTTTATGCATTAATCATTTGATGGACACTTGGGGTGCTTCCATATTTTAGCAATTGTGAATAATGCTGCTATGAACATCGGTATGCAAATGTCAATTCATGTGTCCTTGCTTTCAACTTTCTGAATATATTCCTAGTAACAGGATTGCTGGATCATATGGCAATTCTATATTCAGATTCTTGAGGTACTGCCAAACTGTCTTCCACAGAGGCTGCATCATTCTACATTCCCACCAATAGTGAAGAAGTGTTCCTGTTTCTCCACATCCTTTCCAGCACTTGTAGTTTCCTGTTTTGTTTTTTTTTAATAATGGCCATTCTATAAGGTGTGAAATGGACCTCACTGTAGTTTTGATCTGCATTTACCTAATAGTGATTTGAGCATTTTTTCATATGCTTTTTGGCCATTTGTATTTCTCTTTTAGAAATGTCTGTTCAAGTCTTTTGCCCATTTGCTAATTGGGGTGCTTATCTTTATATCGTTGAGTTGTATAATCTCTTTATATAAAATGGATATCAAACCCTTATTGGATATGTGGTTTCCAAATATTTTCTCCTATTGAATAGGATCCCTTTTTATTTTCTTGACAAAGTCTTTTATTGAACAAAAGTGTTTAATTTTGATGAGATCCCATTGAACTCTTTTTTTTTCTGTTGCCCGTAATTTGGGTTTAAGAAACTACCAACTACAACAAGATTTTGGAGATGTTTTCCTACACTTCTTCTAGGAATATATTGTTGTAGCTTTTATATTTAGGTCCTTCATTTTGAGTAAATTTTTCTATAAGGTGTAAGATAGGGTTCTTTCTTTTGGCTATGGATATCCAGTTCTCCCAGTATCATTTCTTGAATAGACTGTAGTGGCCCAGCTGGGTTGGCTTAACAGCCTTGTCAAAAATCACTTGACCATAGATGTGAGGGTCTATTTCTAAGTTCTTGATTCAGTTCCCTTGTTGTTATGACTGTAGCTAAGAAATATGCTTTAAAGTCAGGAAGTGAGAGTAATCTGACTTTGTTCTTCTTTTTTAAGACATTTTTGAATATTCGGGGCACCTTACCTTTCTAAATAAATTTGATAATTGACTTTTCCATTTCTGCAAGAAAGGCTGTTGGGATTTTTATTGAGATTGCATTGAATCTGTAAATCAGTTTGAGTAGAATCAACATTTTAATGATATTTAGTCTTACAGTCCTTGAACACAGAATATCCTTCCATTTATTTATGTCTTCTTCAGTTTCTTTTAGCAATGGTTTGTACTTTTCTGAATACAGGTTCTTTATGTCCTTGCTTAATTTATTCCTAAATATTTGATTCTTTCAGTCACTATTATAAATGGGAGCTTTTTTTTTTATTTCCTCCTCAGTTTGCTCATTATTGTACAGAAATGCTACTGATTTTCATGTATTAATCTTGTATCCTGCCATTTTGCTAAACTTGTCTATTAGTTCTAGTACCTTTTTATGGGTTTTCCAGGATTTTCTACATATAGGATTGTATTAGTCTGACAAAGGGATGCCAATGCAAAGTACCAGAAATTGGTTGGCTTTTATAAAGGGCATTTGTATGAGGTAAAAGCTTACAGTTACAAGGCCATAAAAAGTCTAACTCAAGGTTGCTTTCTCACCAAAGTCAGTTGCCACATGTTGAAGCAAGATGGCAGCCAATCTCTGAGAAGTTTTAGCCTTCCCCTCTGAGCTTCCTCTCTCAGACTCAGCAGCTCCCCTTCTTCCCAATTTCAGCTGCAGGTTGACATAGGGAGTGTGTATTAGTCAGGGTTCTCTAGGGAAACAGAATCAACAGGAAATATCTGTCAATAATATGAGATTTTATAAGAGTCTCTCACGTGACAGTGGGGATACACAAGTCCAGGTTCCGCAGGCAGGCTGCAAACCAGGGGCTCCTATGAAACTCCAGTAAAGGTCCTTGATGAGTTTCCGGGAAATGTTGGCTGTCCAAAGATGAGCTGGGAAATTCTCTCTGAATGTTGAAATCACTTCCCCTTTTAAGGCATTCAATTGACTGGATAAAAGTGTCATCCATTCTCATGTCAAGTTCCCTGATTGATGCAGATGTAATCTGCCATCCATGCAGTATATTCACTGGTGGCCAAATTCCATGAATATTCTTGTATTACAATTAGCCCAGTGCTTGCTTGACCAAACACCTGGACACAATTACCTGGCCGAGTTGACACATTAGCCTAACCATCATAGCATGTGTCTCAGGACTTCCTATATCAGTTCCAGCTCTCTTCCCAAGTCAGCTGTAAACTATCAGGCAAAATGGTTCATTTCTCCCTGAGGTGTTAGCTGTTTGAGTCTTCTCCTTTCTGTCACATGACAGGATCAAAAAAAATGACAGAGCTCTCTCTTCCTGTGTGTCTTCCTGACACAGTGTCCGTTTATATCAGACCCAGGAAGGAGGCAGAGACTCCACCTGAGTTATGTGCTCTGACATAGCCAATCTAAAAGTCCTAATCTTAAAGGTAATCTAATCAAAGACATCTCAGCTGAATTTAATACAATCAAAGGGTATCATACCAAGAGGAATAGATTAGTTTACAAACCCAATCTTTCTCTTTTTGGGATTCATAAAATAATCTCAAACTGCCACAAGGATCATATCATTAGCTAATAGCAAAAGTTTTATTGCTTCCTTTCTTATTTGGGTGCCTTTTATTTCTTTTTCTAAGAAATAGCTCTAGCTAGAAGTTCTAGCACAATATTGAATAACAATGGTGACAGTGGGCATTCTTGTCTTTTTCCTGCAGGAAAGCTTTCCGTCTTTCACCATTGAGTACAATGCTAGGTGTAGGTTTTTCATATATGCAATTGACCATATGAGAAAGCTTCCTTCTATTCCTATCTTTTGGGGTCCTTTTATCAAGAAAGGGTGCTGTATTTTGTCAAATGCCTTTTCTGCATCAATCAAGAGGATCATGTGATTTTTCTTCTTCAATTTATTAATGTGGTTTATTACACTAATTGATTCTTGTATTGAAAATCCCTTGCATACCTGGTATAAAATCCACTTGAACATGGTGTATAAGTCTTTTCAAGTGCTTTTGGATTCAGTTTGCAAGCATTTCACAGAGGATTTTTGTATCTATATTCATTAAATATATTGGTCTGTAATTTTCTTTTTCATAGTATCTTTATCTGGTTTTGTTATTAGGGTGATGTTGGTTTAATAGAATGACTTTGGTAACATTTTTCCTGTTCAGTATTTTGGAAGAGCTCGAGCAAGATTGGTATTGGATTGTCTTTGAATGATTGGTAGAATTCACCTGTGAAGCCATCTGGTCCTGGGCTTTTCATCTGTGGGAGATTTTTGATGACTGTTTCAATCTCTTTACTAGTGATTGTTTTATTGAGGCCTTCTGTTTCTTCTTTAAACACATAGTACTTTGTGTGTTTCTAAGAATTTGTCCATTTTATCTACAATATCTAATTTATTGGCATGCAGTTTTTCATTGTATCTTCTTATAGTCCTTTCTTTTTCAGTAGCAATGTCCCTTTTCATTTCTGGTTTTCATTATTCGTATCCTCTTTCTTTCTTTCTTTGTCAGTCTAGCTAAAGTTTTGTTGATTTGTTAATATTTTCAAGGAAGCAACTTTTGATTTTGTTGATTCTATTGTTGTTCTTGTTTTTTTCCCATTTCCTTTATCTTCACTGTAATCTTTGTAATTTCATTCCTTCTGTTAACTTAGGTTTTAATTTGCTCATCTTTTTCTAGTTCTTCAGTTTTGAGTTGAGATCTCTGATTTGAAGTATTTCTTCTTTTTAATTTAAGAATGCAGAGCTATAAATTTCCCTCTTAGCACTGCCTTGACTGCATCCCATAAGTTTCGGTACTTTTGTATTTTCATTTTCTTTTGCCTTAAGATATTTTGCTTCTGATTTCTTCTTAACCCATTGGCTGTTTAAGAGTATGTTGTCTAATTTCAATATATTTGTGAATTTTCCCTTTTCCCCTCTCCTATTGATTTCTAACTTCATTCATTTGTAGTTGGAGAATGCACAGTTAGATCTTCAATATTAGCTCTTTCTTCTTTTTTTAATGTAAGCATTGAGGGCTATAAAGTTCCCTCTCAGCACTTCCTTTGTGGTGTCCCATAGGTTTTGATTTGTTGTGCTCTCATTTTGATTTTCATTCATCTCAAGATATTTGCTTAATTCTCTTGTAATTTCTTCTTTGATCCACTGCTTATTTAAGAGTGTGTTGTTTAATCTCCATATATTTTTGCATTTTCCATTTTTCTAGCCATTATTGTTTTCAGTCTCATTCTGTTATTCTCAGAATAAGTGTTTCATATTGTTTTAGTCTTTTTAAATATATTGATATGTGTCTTGTGACCCAACATGTTGTCTATCCTTGAGAAGGATCCATGAACACTTGAAAAGAATGTTTATCCTGCCCTTTTGGGGTGTAACACTTTATGAATGTCTATTAAGTATAGATCATTTATCATATTAATCCAGCTGTTTCTTTATTTTTCTTCTGTCTAGATGTTCTATCCAAGGCTGAGAGTGGTGTATTGAGGTCTCCAACTATTATTGTAAAGACAGCTATTTCTCCCTTCAGTTTTGTCTCATATACCATGGTGCACCCAGGTTAGTTGCATAAATATTTTTATAGTTATTTTTTCTTAGTGAATTCCTCCTTTTATTAATATATATTGACCTTCTTCATCCCTAATAACAATTTTGCCTTCAAAATCTACATTGTCTGATATTAGTGTCATTACTACAGATCTTTTTTGGTTACTACTTGCATGGAATATCTTTTTCCAATCTTTCACTTTCAACATGATTGTGTCCTTACATCTGATGCGAGTAACTTGTAGATAGCATATAGATGGCTGTATTAGTCAACCAAAGGGGTGCTAATGCAAAATACCAGAAAATGGTTGGTCTTTATAAAGGGTATTTATTTGGGGTAGAAGTCCACAGTTACCAGGCCATAAAGCTTAAGTTTCTTCCCTTACCAAAGTCCGTTGCCACATGTTGGAGCAAGACAGCTGATGTTTGCCAGGGTTCAGGCTTCTTGGGTTTCTCTCTTCCTGGGGCTGCATTTCTCTCTGGGCTCAGCACCTGTTTCCTCCACAAGGCCAGCTGTAGACTATGAGGCTCTCTGGGCTTTGCTTCTTTCCACAAGGCCAGCTGTAAACTCTCAGGCGAGCTGCTTGTCTCTATCCCAGGGCCTTCTTTCTTTCCTCAAGACCAAGCTTCTCAATCTGCTCGCCTTCCCGGGCTCCAGAATCAAAACTCCAACTTCAGAACTGCTTTAACTCTGTTCTTGCCATGCCTTTTATATTTGGTTCCCCCACCCACCCACCAAGGGGTGGGGCTCAACGCCCTACTGACATGGCCCAGTTAATGCCCTAATCATAACTTAATCATGCCCAGATTAGCAGACCAGTTTATAAGCATGATCCAATTATATTTTTGGAATTCATAATTACATCAAATTGCCCAATAGCTCATTTTTTTTTTAATCCATTCTATCAATCTATGTCTTTTGATTGGGGAGCCATTAACTTTCAATGTTATTGCTGCAAAGGCATTACTTACTTCTTCCATTTTATAAGTTGGCTTTCCATTCTCATATCTTACTTTTGTCTATCTTTTTACCCTTTAATTTACAATTTGTAATAATCTTCATTTTTACACTCTAAGTCTCTCACCTTTGTTTATTACTTTCAGGGTGCAGCATTCCCTTTAGTATCTCTTGTAATTCTGATTTTATGGTAACATACTTGCTCAGGTTTGTTTGTCTGTGAAGATTTTAAACTCACACTCATTTTTGAAGGACAGTTTTGCTGGATACAGAATTCTTTGCTGGCTGTTTTCCTCTTTCATTGCCTTAAATACATCATGCCACTGTCTTCTCGCCTCCATGGTTTCTGATGAGAGGTCAGCACTTTATCTTATTGAGGTTCCCTTGTATGCGATGCTTTCCTTTTCTCTTGTTGCTTTCAGAATCCTCTCTTAATCTCTGATATTTGTCTTTCTTAATATTAGGTGTCTCACCCTAGGTCTATTTGGATTTATTCTGTTTGGGGTCCATTGACCTTCCTGGATATTGATATATGTCTTTCATAAGGGTTGGGATGTTTTCAATCATTATTTCCTCAAATATTCTTTCTTCCCCTTTTCTAATTTCCTCTCCTTCTGGGACACTGATAATAATTATGTTTGTGCATTTTTCATTGTCATTTGCTTCCTTGAGATCTTGTTCTTTTTTCCCCCATTCTTTTCTCTTTCTGTTCTCCTGTCTTTTCAAGTTCAGATGTTCTGTTCTCTATATCTCTAATTCTGTCAGTTCAAATCTCCTGTTATGTGCATCTAATGTATTTTTAACCTCATCCATTGTGTCTTTCATTTCCATAAGATCTTCATTATCTTTGCAGACTTTCTAATTGTTCTTTATGCCCACCCCATGTCTTATTAATATCCTTTTTCTCTTTAGTTATATTTTCCTTCAATTTTTTTAATTGGTTTAGGAGATTTGTGTGATTATCTTTGATTATTTGTCTTTAATCCTGTATCTCATGGGGATATTTGGTTTGTTTCATTAGCAGGGCCATCTCTTCCTGTTTCCTAGTATGGCTTGTAATTTTTTTGATGTCTAATCATCTGAATATGTTTGTGAATTTACTCTAATGTTCAATTTCTCTCTCTTGCCTAATATTTTTTATTTGTTATTTTCCCCCAGTGGCTTTTCATTGATTTTTGCTTCAACTTATTCTGAGTCTTTAAAACTGTCCAGCTTAAGTTATCAAAATTGGGTCAAGGACTTCATAATGTGGTGCAGATTTCCTCCCAGGAGTTGAGGTTAAGAGAGAACTAAAAGTAGTTTTTTTTTCCCTTGCAGTTTCAGCTGGCTAGCCTTTGCTGTGTATTTCAACCTCCACCTGCCTGTGTTTCTGATCTGGCAAGAGCTAAGATTTAAATTGGGCTGTGCTAGCCAAATTCACTGAATAGAAATCACTCTCTTTGCTCTACTGTACCCTCCTTTTTACCAGGGAGGAAGATATCTGTTCCCCTCTCAGTCAGCTGCAGTGGGCCTTGCTGTATGCCTTGAAGGTGGGGGATGGGTGTCCTTACCAGTCCTATATTTACTTTTAGTATCTTTTATTGTCACTTTTGTTAAAGAAGAAATGCAAATATTGTTTCACAGTGACTTGTGATTCTACTTAATAAAGTCTTCAAAACTCCTGATTTTTAAAGTTTGGCCTTCTCAAATCAAATGCTAAATGATATATATATATTTATAATTCAAACTGTCTTTAGGATTTTCCAGGAGGTCCCCAGAAAATCACAAAGAATCTGCTCTTTTGCCTTGTAAAACAATAGGTGCCAAAAAATAGATTTATTTAATATGTTATAAATTTCATGGGGAGTGTTGTCAAATTAGAAGGGAATTTTCTACCATGTTTTAGTTGGATTTTGTAAATATTTTTATTAATATATTTATATATTCCTGAAATTATATACAAAGTTACTAGAAATTTATCAATTCCTCACTGTCCATAAGATCCTGGTACTAATACCTTATATCAGAAAACAGTATAATGTTATAAGACATAATTTCATTATTCTTTTTTTTTTTTCTGAGGTACTGGGGTCTGGGATTGAACTCAGGACCTCTTATGTGGGAAGCTGGTGCTCAACCACTGAGAGACATCTGCTCCCCTGAGTTGATTTTTTTCATTTGTTTGCTTGTTGTTTTTATTTTGTTTTTGTTTTTTTTTTGTTTTTTTTCTAGGAGGCACCAGGGATCGAACCCAGGACCTCCCATGTGGGAAGCAGGCACTCAAACACTTCAGCCACATCCACTTCCCTCAGTTATTCTTAAAAATATGTCACATGTCACAAAAGAACCAAAATTACTTCTCAATTACATTATTTTGTAGTAAATTCCCATTAGTGCTTTCATTTTTATAAAACAATAATAAGTTAACTATAGCCATTCTTTGTCTTTTGTGTCTTAAATCTTTTGTAATCCACAGATTTTTAAAATTATGATGTTTTCCTGGAAACATGCAATCAACTATAGGCCAGAGTTCTTCATCTTCAATGAAAAAGAATACTGTCTTAGAGCCCTGTCAATAGGACTGTGTCAGGTATTCTGTGGCACTGGCTTGTAGTGATATTGCTTAAAGATGTAGAGATCATACCATGGGACTGATTCAAATTTTCCAGAAATCTAGTAGGAAACTGATGGGTTCATGAAATTGCTAACACAAGATCGCGTAGAACAAGAATTAATTACTTAGGACTTAATTAGTTAATGAAAAATGATTATAGATTTTGTTTGAAATATTGCTGATGTTTTAATATTTCATTTTTTAAATACAAGGAATCTCTTTTGATTTTCCTTAAGCTATCTACAACTCATAAAATATTTTTTTTCTCCCTGCCAGTTCCCCTACAATTCAGAAACTGTTATTAATTATTCTTATTTTCATGGAAATATAATTATTTGCATAAGTTCAATAAAGTTATCTCTTCCTTGTTATAGGACATAATTGAAAATGCTCGTTATATAACCAAAGCTTTAACTGGAATATCATCCTTGAAAATAATGCTGGCTGAATCTTAGATCTTTGGGTAACTAGATTCATAGCTTAATTATAACTAATACCTAAGAGCCACTCCCTGAGAACCACCTTGTTTCTCAAATGTGGCTACTATCTAAGTGAAACTGTATAAAAATCTACTGCCTTCCAACCTACATGGGACATGCCTCCCAGGGATAAGGCCCCCTGGCACCAAAGAATTAATAACAAATGTTGAACCACAATGTTTTTGAAGAATGTTCTTGATCAAAAGGGGAAATGAGAAAAGAGCTAAAACAAAATGGGGTTACTATGGCTAAGAGATTTAAAATGGATTCATGAAGCTATTCAGGAAGTTACTCTTATAACCATGTCATAGCCAGATATTACAAACTGCCAAGGTATGCAAATCAAAACAGCAATGTTTTCAAGGACATCTGGCTGCCATGAACCAACTACAAGATAAAGTAATCAATATGTCTCACTTGAAGGCCATTGGAAAGCCCCAAATTAACCCCAATCATAATTATTTACAAACAGCTTATGTAGTCTTTTTTTCTTAAAAACCATTGCTTGGAAGACCCAAAACAGAACAGAATATGTGTCTTTACCTGAATCTGTGCTCCCTGAATTGCAATTCTAAGACCCCAAATAAACACTTTTTTTCCTTTGCTGCTCAATTTGTTATTTCTCGGTCAACAATGTTATTTTATTGCATGCTTTTATGGGTCAGGAATTTGGTCATGATTCAGCAGCATCATTTTTCTGTTCTATGTGAAGTCACTTATGAGTGTTTAGTCTTAGAGTGGTCTGCATGATCCAATATTTGCTGGCAGATATGGCACCTTGGTGGGGGTGCTTAGCCTGAACTTTCAACTGGAGTATTTACTTGGTGGCGTCAGAGTAGTTGACCTTTTACATGGCCATTTTCTTTGGGTCATATTCTATCAGTCAAGGCCGTAACCGAGCCAGCCAAGATTCAAAGAAAGGGAAACATAAAACAGCCCAGTAGAAAAAAATGCTCTAAATTCACATTTGGAGTGAAGAAAAGTATATGGGCAACAAGCATGAAAATTGAAAAGTTGTTCAACCACATTAGTAATCAAGGAAATACAAATTGCCATGAGTTACTGTTTTGTCAAGATACTTATATCGACACAACTAAAAATATTATCTTGCTTAGATGAGAATAGGGAAATTGATCTTTATAATCTAATTTGTTGAACATTTTGCTAAAGGAATATTGTTCATATAAGCCAAAATATGTATACCGGTATTTCACAACAGCATTGCTAAAAAGGGTGAAACACTGGAAATTATTTAATATCTATCAATTGAAGAATGGTTAAGTACATTATTGTTCATTAATTTAACAAAATTGTAAGAAATGAATTAACTATTTTGGCTATTGGGTCTATTCAAATGCAATTTAGTTGTGAATCTACTCTAAATCAATTGAATATACTGTTCCAGATGTTTATGAGAAATCAGTCATTAATAATCCAAGAGCAGTTTTGTCTACAGAATAGATTTTCTGTAAACAAGTTAACAGAAAAAAAATTCCTTACTGTTATCATCGATAACAGTTCACGACTACAATCCTGGTCATACTTTTAAAATATTTACAAATTTTTAAACACTCCTAAGAATGACTATGACCATAATTAAATCATGGCACATACCACATGGGTATCTTTTTCTCAGTATTTATGATAACAGTCTTCTTGTCAACTCTGGAAGAGTGATATCATATCCTAATACCAAGGACCATCTGCTGCTGCAGATGTCAGACTATGCTCTATTGGCAGCAGAATTGAGTTAAATTTTTGCTAAGGGCATGAAAAATGAGTACATTTGTTTACTCCAAATATAATTCAAATAGTGTGTCTTGTCTCATGCAGGTTTAAAATGCAGATGGGCCTTGTAGTAAAGCCACATTTAACAGATGTGAGGGAGTATAACAATAGAAAATTCCTACCTGTAGGGCTAGAGTTATGATTTGTCTGAAGACAACATGGTGCAATAGAACAAATATGTTCCACACTCTCTTGCCCCACTTCTTTTTCAGCCCCACAAGTCATTACCTCAGCCTGTTTCTCTGACTCTGGCTCCCGTGATTTCTACTTGTTTTATGTAATGACATTTCTGATTGACTCAGTTGTGGAACTTGGCCTATGACCAGCTCTGTTCCCGCTTCATCCATGATAGGTTATTGTGACCTACTAATTTCTTTTTTATTAAGTAACTGAAAGAATACTCTCTTTATTTACCTTTGAGCTCGCGTGTCAGCCCTAATGTCTTGGAGGAAAACTGAAACACTGTGTGTGCCCAAGTGATTAATATTGCAGGGCATAAAATCAGAATGCAGGTGTTTAAATACCAGATCCATCTCTTACAAGCTATGCTATTGTATAAAAGTTAATTAACTTCCCTAACATTCAGTTACTTCATCTAAAACTGTGTAAACAATAGTACTTATAAATAGGGTTGTTATTAAGATTAAATTAGAAAATCAATTTAAAATGCTTAACCAGAGGCAATTATCACATACATGTTAGTATTCATTATAAACTATGCTTTCCTCCCAAGGTAATTCAAATATGGAGTCATTCTAGACTCTAAAGAGTCAGTATAGACCTAGCTTTGCAGATATATCGTGAGGTGTTACCCAATCTAGTGAATAAAGGAAACTAACTCTTCTCTCATTATTGTGCATGACGCACTGAAGGGTAATAGACAGGTGGTTTCTGACAAATTGATATAACATGGAGATTTATATTTATTATTTTTGTATGAAAGGTCACCTTTATCCTGCTTTGAAGAATATTATTGCTAAATTTGCAAGGCTTATTTAAAAATTTTTTAAATTTTAATGTTCGGTTCATATAATTGCATTTTTAGTCACATGAGGCAGCTTTAGCCAAGAATGGCTAAATAACTGCCACGAAAAGTTGCCAGATATTCCTTACCAGTCCTGATATACAAACAAATACAATACACATGTCTGATGTCAAAAGTTAATGGAAAGAGATTCAACTGCCTCGTTAAGTTTAAACACATAATACTTAATGCTCCTCTGGGAAGAATTGGGTCCTGCTTTTGCTAGGGATATTTTCGTAATACACATAATATTTTCTATTTTTACATTTCTCAGTGAGTCAGTCACCATATTTAATTAAAAAGTAATCACACAGACCACATCCAGAGAAGAAAGTATAATTAGCTATTTTATTTTAATGTGAAAATTTTCTGTTAGTGTTACTCTTTTTTGATGTTATTTATTTTTTACTATAATCATTTTTAATTAATTAGAGCAGTGTGGTGTACTACAAATTAATGCCCTGAACCTTTAGGCATTTGTGTTAGCACAAACACAATTAAGGAATAATTAATTGTGACTGATAGAATATGACCAAAAGAAAATGGCCACGTAAAATTCAAGGAATAATTGTGTTTGTGCCAACTCAAACACAAGACTCAGGGTATTAGCTTGTAGTGATTGAATCATGTCCCCCACAAAGTCATGTTGAGGTCCTCACCCCTGTTTCTGTGGGTTTGAACTCATTTATAAATAGAATCTTTGAAGATATTTTGGCCAAACTGAAAGTGGTGGGACATAATCTACTATGATTGGGGACCTTATGAGGAGAGGAAATTCAGATACAGTCAATCAGTAGAAAGAGAGAAGGGACACAAGGAGATAGACTGCCATGCAATAGATGCAGAGATGCATTTACAAGCCAAGGAACACCAAGGATTTCCTGCAAACCACCATCAGAATGCTACACTCTTCAGAAGAAAGCCTTACATATACTGTGATTTAGACTTCTATTCTCCAAAATTATGAGTCAATAGATTCCTATTGTTTAAGCCAATCAGTTTGTAGCAGAAATGGAATGCTAAGATGTAGCTCTATTATAATTTGCTCAAGTATTTGCTAATATGATATTATTATGCCTAAGTAAGATGAGTAGTTTTCATTTACATAAAAATAAATCAGGGAGCGGATGTGGCTCAAGCAGCTGAGTGCCTGCCTCCCACATGGGAAGTCCCAGGTTCTGTTCCAGTGCCTCCTAAAGAAAAAAACAAAGAGATAATGAGCAGACAACAAACAAAAAAATTCAAATGTGAGATAATCTTTTTAAGTGACATTTTTAAGTTTTCTTTCCCTGATGGCTTTTCTGAAGATTTATTAAATCCAGATTATATTTCATTTCTCTTCAACATATCATGTGTTGAATCTTTTCTTTCTGGGGAAATACATTTTGTATAATAAAGATTGTAACAAAAGAACCTTGAATTAGTGATTTCTTCCCTAGTTTTGTTTCTCCACACTCATATGGCTCTTTTAATGTTTCTGGTGCCACTATAAACCAAAATCAAAATCCCATTCTGAATCTAATGTGAAATAAAAATATTGTATTGCATATCTTTCTATTGTGCATTAGGGAGAATGCCTGCTTTGGGCTTTAGCTTTGGGTCTTCAGTGTTAGTCATAATTGCCTAAGTCTATGAGAATGCAATATTCAAATTATTTCTTTTTTGTGACTTGAGAAGGAACTGCCATCTGTGGAATGTGAGGATAAAATTGGCAGTTATGAACTCAAGACATAAGTTATCTTATGTTCAAAATGAGACTTCATATCTGAGAGAAAAGTTTAAAGTAAGGGAAGGTAATACGTGCTGTATGCAATTCTGAACTTTAATAGTGAGAACCTAAAGAGTGATCTGATTCATGAAAACTACGATTGGAGAAAAATATGTGAAAGTAGTATATTTTCATGTGAAAATATTAGAAGGAAAGTCAGAATTAAGATGTTATTAACGTGTTCCTGGATTAATGTGGCAAGATCATATCTTGTCTTTCTCTTCTTCCCTTTTCTTTTTCCTTTCCTTCTATTTATCTTGCCCTGCGAATTGTTTTATCATGAAACATCTGAAATAATTTCATTATTTCTGTTTGAATATTCCTGTAGCTGCAAGCTACCCTAATATGCCCTAATTGTGATTAAATTATATATGAAAAAGCTCGAAATTTAATGCAATGATTCAGGATTTATAATTAAAGTTACAATTTCAGTTATAGGAAACTATAGGTCAAATATTACAGTTCTTTCACTATATACACACCATTAGCAGTTTTATAAAACTATTGTCTAAAAAGTATTTTCTCTAAAAGGCTTAACAAAAAATTTCTACATTTTTTCAGTCTATTTTATTGTAACAATGAACAAAAAGAAACTTTCAAAAGAGCAAAAAAAAATTCTAGATTTTAATTCAGTTTATTTGTACTCTGACAGATCTGTACATAAATGCAGCTTAGATATTGCTTTCAGGTAACATGCTTGATATCATATTAACAGTGAATAAATAAGAACATATACCTTCTAGAATATAGGTTTATAATAGCTAGAATTTTTAAAATCTCTTTCTTTAATGAAAAGCACATACTTCTCAACAATCAGAACACAAATATCTTAATTGTCATGGCTGTTTTACTTGGACATAAACCTCCATAAATCAACTGTAATCAACTTTTTAACCTATATTTTGGAAAAATGAGTTGAATTAAGCAAAATACCAAACATTATAAATAAATTCATTTCTATACATTTTTTTCAGAGATTTTCTCTGACATTGCCATCTGTTGGTGAAAAAAATCTAACCAGGAGAAACCCTATCAGCCTAGTAAGAGAAAGCTGAACAAGCAATACAAGTGATCAAGCTGTCAAGTCTGGGAAAATCAGCAAGAAAGAGTTGTTATCTACTACAAGTCCAGCATTCAGGAGAACTTATGTTAGCAAAAGTTGTGTTAAAGTAGGACTTACTTGGGTTTGAGACAAAGAAAGAGAAGTAAGTATTATCACTAGAGCATACGGTTGAGATAATCATCAGCATGTGGCAACCTTATATTGATCCATATTTGTACCAATGTATCCTGGATGAGGTTTTATGGGGAAAAAAATCCACCAAATATTGAATATTAGTATATGGAATTCTTATGTATTATGCAAAGCATTGGAGGTTATGAACTAGATTATAGTCATGGTCCAAAATAATAATAGTTTTTTAAAAGATTATTTAAATTAAAGAAAGAAGAACATAAAAGAACTATGCCCCTAAATAGTTAAAACACACTTAAATATAGCTGGAAAACATTATAGGTTCTTGGACTGATGATAAGGGACAATTATTATAAAATATTAGAACTCTGTTTTTCAGTTGTTTGTACTTAAAAACAATTTTAACTACCATTTAAGTGATCTATGTGTATCAACTTCAGTTTTAAAATTGTGCGTATATATTTTTTTAGATTTTTTACTTATTTATTCCCTGCCCCCCTCATTGTTTTGTGCTTGCTGTCTGCTTTCTGTGTCTGTTCATTGCATGCTCTCTGTGTGTGCTCCTCTTTTAAGGAGGCACCAGGAACCCAACCCAGGACCTCCCATGTGAGAGGGAGGTAACCAGTTGCTTGAGCCATACCCACTTCCCTATTTTTATAACAGTTAAAAGAAAATACAAATTTATAATTTGTTTTTTGTATTTTTTCAATATTTAAGTCATGATGTGCAATGTGGCAAAATTTAATTATTACCTCCCTCATCGCATCCTACCCCACCTGCATTTTAAAACCTACTAGTAAGAACAGTTTCATTTGGGATCTCACCATACCTCATTACATCCTAATTGAATCCATGCCAATGAGACTAAAAAGGAGTCAGTGCAACTTCAATCCAATTTATATAATTTATTGTTTGCTTGAAGTTTTTTCTTTATTTTTCATCAGAAATTTTCTTGACAAAATTATTTCTCTTTTGCTAAATATTTCGTGAATATGAGACTTAGAGCTTTAGAGTATTTTGTAGAATTTAAAAAAGATATTTAAAACAACTGTTAAATTGATAGTGACTTTTAGGAATATTTCATTCTTTCATTCAGGTGGTTACCAGTTTTATAAGAGAAGTAAAAGTATAATTCCAACAGCTCTAGACTTGAGGGGGATTTGGCCAGCAGGGATTTCTTGTTTACCAGAGTTGTTGCATATTTGGAGGAAGGCTAGGTCTTTTAGCATTTAATTCTTGCTCTTCCCCTGACAGGAACATGGTTCCAACTTTGTCAGACTGTAGTGAGTAACCTCATCCATGAAAAGAGGAGAGAAAAATTACTCTTTAATTCAGGTCTGTATAGTTATTCAAAAAGTAGTAAATTGTACCAAGTGAAAGAAATGAAAAAAATCCCAAATCAAATATTCTTTTTAGGAAAGCTCTAAACCTCTGAAAGAGTTTTACTTCTTTTTAATAAAAGTCAGGTTCTTTATCATCCCGTTCTTTATAACACAGAATTTCATAGTGTACATCAGCTCTGAAAAATAGAAAAAGCTACTTTTACTCTCCTGCCATATTCTACCTTCATTCTTTTCCCAAAGTTAAAAATATATTAAGGTTCATATTATATTTTCCAGTCATAAAACCTGAACCAGAAGAAATCTAATAGAATTTGATGACTCGTAACAGAGGTAGTATTTTGAACTGTTTCATCAGAGTGGAAATCTTAGCTATCTAATATTATAATCCCAATTGGTTTCCTAACCCAAAGGCTAAATATAATGCAGTTCATGAGTAGTTATTTTTGTGTGATAATGTATATCATTCTTATGAAATTATTTGCCTTAATTTTATAACTGGAAGAAATTTATCTCTACATTTTTCCTGTTCCCTTCATTAACCATACCTTTTCATTATTATGTAATTCTTTAATTATTTGGAATGTCTATGCATATAAGTAAATGTAAGCAGAACAGCCTGCACATAGATATCAAAATATCATTATCCAATAGACCTGACACTTATGTCCATATTGTGGATATAAACTTTGATGCATATTACAGTAATGTAGGTAGTGTCTACAATATATTAACAGTTTATCTATTTGGTACAAACTTCCTATGAAAACTGCTAGGCAATTACTTTCAAGGGGGATTGTCTTGGGACACTTTGGTCAAAAGTATCTCCTACTGATTTTGTTCCTCCTATGAAAATCAGTAGTTATTAATTACTTTTTAAAAATGTATAGAAAGGTAATTTGGTTATTTTTTATTCCATTTTATTTCACAATTCCACAAATTATCAAACTCTTTTTGCCTTCTTTATTCTTTAAACTTTTGAATGAAAGGAACTCGATGCATTGATTGTTACCTCTTCGTTTTGAACGGATTCTTTTCAACACATTAGCCACCTATTGAAAAATACTCAGAACTTTCACATGCCAAAGAGAATGAAAAGGCAGATTGAAATATGCACTGTTCTGCTTTCTCCCACACTACTGTCATGAATACCTCACGGCTCTACTTTGCAATGATTTCTTCAACTGCTTAGTCAGCCATTACGTTAAGATATTTCACTTTTGATATCACCTGCTAATATTTTCATTGGAATCTAATACTTCCAGTTTGAAGATTTCTATTTTAACAGTATTGATCATTATAATCCTTGAAGATCTCATATCTTTCAATTAATTTAGTTTTCTTTAATTCTTTCAGCCATCTGTTATAGTTTCAGTCCTATGTTAACTTCTTTAAATCTATTGCAAATGGCACTATGTTATTACTTCTCCTTTTCATTTCCCTATGACTAATATACAGACATATAATTTGTTTTGGTAAATTTATATTATATCCTGATACATACTTAATTCACTTATTAAGAATTGTGAAATTTTTTTTAGATTCCCTAGAAATTGCATTAATATAAACATGTACTCTATGCAGTAAGACAGTGTACTTCTTTTCTACTTTTATGGCTTTTGTTTTACTTGCCTTAATGCATGGGCTAATTTTCCTGATGAAAATTCTGCTGTTACTCTTATACTTGTTCCCCTCCATGGAATGTGAACTGTTCCATATCCTCAGCCATTTTGTGTGTGTGTGTATGTGTGTGTGTATTTAGTGTTCAGCATTTCGACTCTTATGTGCCTAGCTATGGCTTTCTTTGAAATTATCATATTTGGGATTTGTTGAGCTTCTTGGATCTTGGGATTCTTGGTTTTCTACAATTTGGAAATTTTTTAGTCGTTATGTCTTCAATTTTTTTTCCTACTCTGTTGTCTCTCTGCAGCTTCAAATTCATATCTCTTAAGGCTCTTTGATTTTCTCTTAGTGTTCACTGGTGTTTCATTTCTTTCTTTTACAATTTTTTTCTCATTATTCCAGCTCACATAATTGGTATGCATGTCTTCAATTTCACTGCTCTTTTATTTTGCAGTGTCCCATCAGCTTTATTGTCTATTCATATCAGCATTTTTTATTTCTGATATTTTATTTTTCACTTCCAGAATTCTTAAGTGGCTATTTTTTTAAGAGTTTCTATTTCTTTTCCAACATTTACCATCTCTTTACTCATTATTTCCATCCTTTTCTGTAAATTATTTAATTACTTTTACAACAAATGTTTCAAAGTATTTTCTTACTAGTTCCATTATCTGCATCTGTTTCTACAGAATGTTTTTTTCATTTGAATGTTTCACATTGTCCTTTTCATTCCTCTATCTTGAATTGTTAATTTTATTCTGCACATGATAATTAACCTTAAAAATTAATTTAAGGTTTTTCACCAGAGAAAACTCTCCTCTTTGTTTCACAGTTAGGGTAAGAAGCTCATCATTGATAGTTTTCCAAAAGTCCTTTAGATCTTTTGCTAGGCTATATTTTACTTAAATTGAGTTCCCTTCTTCTAAGAACAACGTCTAACTCCTGTTCCATTGCTCTCAAGAATCTCATCCCTTTGAGCTCTTCTGTATGTGAAGTGGAAAAAGTTGGCCCCATATTTCCAGATCATTTTTTTTGTTTATTTTTGGATTCAGCTCCAGCAGGACTTTAAAATTCAATCACTGTAAGAATACCTGAAGAAGTTAAAACATGACCTAGTTTCCAGTAGTCTCTTATCCAATGTTGCCTTCTTGACAGAAATCCAGGGGGTGTGTAATGTGGAAAATCTTAAGCTAAGCTATTTTTGTATTGGAGACTTTTTCCCCCTGATTAAAATTTTTCTAGCAACCCCCACTACCATTAATAACTCAGATGAGTTTCTCTCATCTTTGCAAAGTCTCTCTCTTTATGGCAGTATCTTCTAGTACTAGACTAGGTAATTGACTCCAAATATGGAAGCTTCCACAGCTCTCTGCTCCCCTGAGAAGAGCTAGTCCCCTTATGGAATTTAGTTTATCACATATTCCTTATAACCACCCATCTCCCTTATCCTCATAGACAAGAAGGATTTTTTTAAAATTGTTTCTTTTGTTGTTAACAAGAAAGCAAAAGCCATTTATATCCATATACACCCTAACCAGAAGTGAAAAACAAATTATGAGTGTGTGTACACTCTTGTCTCTGTCACTCCATACTAAAGTGTTGGATTTCCTTTTATTAACCTTTAAATATCTTTCTGCACCATTAATAGTATGGTATGTTGCTTATATATAGCATACTTAGTGATTGCTTGTAATTCAAACTAACAAGAGATTCAAAAGTTTTGAGCTTTTAAAAGTTGAAGTTTACCATGATTTTGTAGACTCAGCAAATTTAGCAATTTATGCTATTGATATTATCTAATTGTTATGCATTTTTGATTGTTCAGAGTTCTTTTTTCCAATTGCTTTGTTCTCTTAATTATTAATTTTTATAACTTTACTTAATTTTATGAATCATGATTAAGAGAACAATATGTTCTTTTTCGTATAATTTGAAATAAATATGTTGAAGGTTTTGTCTTTGGATGCCTTCTTATATTCATATTTTAGTAAGGGAAACATTTCATCTACATATAAATAGTAAATACTGACCTAGGGTTTAAAATATTTCCATAAGGATTAATAGCATCATCACAGGAAAGAAAGAGTAGTTTGCCTTGACAAATTTCTTGCTGTCAATTGCTATAACCATATTCAAGCTTGTGAGAATTTGTAACTATTTAAAACTTCTAAAAATTTTTGTATATTTTCTATGAATACCCAATTGTTTAGTGTTTCTATCAAATTGGTTTCAGTGATATACTTTTTTTTCATTCTGTGCTTCTTTAAATACTCACTTTTGACAACTCTCCTCCATTTAATTCTAACATGGTTGTTTCATTGACATGAAGTTATATGTTCACCACAAAAGATTACTTTGATAAAGCTAAGATGAATATAGTGTCGCTGAGTAATGACTGTGCTTCAAGATTCGTGTTGGATGATGAATTCTAACTACTGTCATTGTGTATATGAAAGAATCTTTGATGAGGTTTCTAATAGATACAATTTTCCAAATTTCTACTGCAGTTTTTGGTGCAAAAAAGCATGCAGTGCAATGTATACTAATCTAATCATAATCAAATGAAACCACACAAAGGCTATAAATAATTGTATTATTACTAATAACAAAAGGTAACTAGGTTTCTGGTTTTTAACTAATATATAGAAAGCTAGAAGGAATGTCACTTATATCAAAAACATGAAAAAAACAGATAATCTGCAGGATCATAGCATAGAAACATCATATCCAAAGTCCAGGAAATCAAAGAAAAATGGAAAATAATCTTAAAGGTAGCCAGAGAAAAGAATGTGCCATTAAATAGAGAGGAGTGCTAAAAAGAATTAGAGTTGACTTCCTGTCAGAAACTGTACAAGACAGAAGACAATAGTGTGAAACATTTAAAATCTGGAAAGAAAAATAATTATGTAAAAAGGATCTTTCAAAAATGAATGAAATGTTAAGATGTTTTTAAATGAATGTAAGTAATAACAAGGTAGCTGATTTTAATCCAATTATATTGATAATTCCTTTAAATATACATAATCTAACCATGCATGTTAAAATACAGAAATAGATTGAATTAAAAAAAAACAAAACATAAGTATCCAACCATGTGCTGACTCCAGTGGAATCATATTTTAATATAAAGAAAAAGATAATTTAAAAATAAAAGAATGCAGAAAAGTATTGGATATGAATCTATATATTTTTAAGCTGGAAGGGCTAAATAAATATCAGAAAAAGTAAACTTAAGGATAAGGGATGTACTAGGAATGAGCAAAGGACATTCCAAATATGATATAAAGGTTAATTCATCAATTCATCAAGAAAAAATACAAACCTAAATGTTTGCATTCCTAATGACAAATCTTCAAAATACATGAAGCAAAAATGGATAAAACTAAAAGAAAAAATAGATAGATACACAATTAGAACTGGAAATTTCAACATCTCTCTTTCAGAATTGATATTAAAAAATAGACAAAAATTCAATAATGATATATAAGATGAGAATGACAACATCAATCCAATTGACCTGATATTTATCAAACAATCCTGTCAATAATTGCAAATTGCACACTCTTTAAAAGGTCACATGGAAGATTTGCTCATGACCAAGCTGAGGCTCAGGGCAATTAAGCAACTTGCTAATCCTCAGTAGAGCTGAGAAGGGCTTTCAGGCTGTCAAGTCCAAACCCCATTGTTTGAAGAAAGACCAAGGTTTAGTTGGAGCCAGCTCTCAACAGCTCGAGAAGGTAATTTCATGCTCCCAAAATGGGACATAAAGTGATCATATTTGACATTTCTGTCATTAGAAACTTGTGGGAAACTCATGGGAAGAAACACAAAGCATGGCAGAAGAAGGAGACAGAAAGGCTCAAGGAAAGCACATTGGAAAAGATAAAGGAAGAGTGGAACTTCGTGGGCAAGGGCAGGAAGAAAGGCTTCCCGCAAGCCATGTACAAAAATGGTTTCATAGACACCAGCATGATGCTTCTGGAAAGGATCAAAAGGAATTCTCTCACAAGACAGTTTCCTTTCCATGGAGAAAGACAAACAGAAAAGTGCATTTGTTTATGAACTTTCCAGAGAGTACTGGAAAGACTTCCCAGATTCACTGAGGGAGCGTTCCCACCTGAAAGAATGGCACACAAATAATACTCTGATCCAATTCATTCATCCATATATTGAGCTGTTTCAAGTAATGAGAGTTCTGGATCTGCCAATAAAACAAACCTTAAGTCTTACAGCTGAAATTGGTTGTTTGAAGAACGTGAAAGAACTCAATGTGAGTTTCAGTTATCTGAAGAACATTCCTCTAGAGCTAGGAGATTGTGAAAATATGGAGAAACTGGATTTTTCTGGAAATCTAGAATTAATTGAGGTCCCCTCTGAAACTAGAAGAATTGCAGAACTTTCTCCTGTATAAAAACAAACTGGCCTATATTCCTTTCACCTTGCTCAACCTGGAGAAACTCATCTTGAGTGTCATCAGTGGGGACCATTTGGTAGAGCTCTCAACAGCCCTTTGTGACTCATCCACATCATTAAAATTTGTAAGCCTTATGGACAATCCTATTGATAATACCCAATATCAAGATGGTGACAAAATGATGTGAAGTGAATAAGATTGCCAAAAATATTATCTTTTTGATAAAGAATTTATGAAAGCCTATTTGAAAATCTTAAAGAAAGAGAACCTGTTCCTAGCTATACTACAAAAGTACATTTAGCCTTCAACTTTAGTATCACCCAGCAGAGGACTGCAAAATCTCACTATCCTGTGGAGCTCTTATGGGTCATGTTACATACAATAATAATGGCTTGTGCCTAAGGACAAAGTCTAGAAATCAGACACAGTTTTTAGGAAAAATTATTTTCAAATTTCAAATATATAAACACCTCCCTCCACAGACTGGAAAATTGATAAATGGTTTATATATTGATATTTACAGGTCATTTGAACACGTTTCCAAATATTATACAATAAAGAATCTAGAAAATATATTATCTTTTAAATTATAATTTAGTGACCAAATTTTGTAGGTCATTGTTTTCAGAAATAAAGAGATGAAGGGAATATTTTAAAAAGTGTTTATTCTGGACTAGTCAAATGAGAGTTTTATTTTGTTATTTTGAAAGAGTTTTAATACATTATTTTACCAAGAATACTTTTCCTTAAGTTTTTACAAAGTGCTATATCTATAGTTTTTGAGTTCTAGTTTGGCAAGTGTAGGCTCCCCTTGAAGCCCTCAGGAGAGACTTAGGAAATAAACCAAACCTTGAAGGAAATAAGAAGGGCTAGAAAGTCTGTCCATGAATTTGACATAAGATGCTTGGATAGTATGTTGGTAGCTCTGGTTGAGAAAGTGAGGGTCTGGCTGGCCTCAGGAAGCCTTGATTGCCTGAGTGATTATCTCAGGGGTCCTGGGAAACACCCCAGAGCAAAGAGCAGAGGTGATGCCCTCAGGGCTCCCTCCTCCATATTTCACCTTTCCCAAGGTGGCCATGGAGAGTGAGAGTGAGGATGACTAGTCCACACTGATGTTAAGCCTCTAGCAAGGCTTCTTCGTGGATACTACAGGAGAACTACGCACATGGCAGAAGTGATTGTAGTCCAGAGGAAACCTACGGAGATGTGTTTTACATGGGTAAAGATGGATTCATTACAGGCCTTTGGACTCTTCCATCACAGCATAGGATTTGAAGGAATTATACAAACATCTCTATTTTGATACCATTGTCTTAGGCTAAAATAAATAAGAGTGTGAAGATTGTCTGGAAGATAAACAAAGCAAGTAGCATTTTATAAGAAGGGAAAATATGCATGCATAATACATATTTATATGTGATTTGACTTCCATGTGGTCTATCCCAGTGCTCTCCAGTAGAATTTTCTGCCATGATGGAAATGTTTTAAATCTGTGCTCTCAAATACACATATGGTTCTTGAGGACTTGAATGGTGGCTCGTGTGACTGAAGAACTAAATGTGTTATTTAATTTAATTTAAATTTAAATAACCACATATAGCAGCCATAATGGACAGTGTTGAACTGTTAGCACCCTAATTGCTGGTCAGAAAGAGAGACATGCATTCCCAACTCCAGGGGAGGGATTTCACTGCATGGAGGGTACGAAGGGCGTGGACCAGGAAAGGAGTCTTAGGGTCCCAAAGCATTCGTGGTTTTCAGGTGTTGAGGTTGCCAGCAAAAACCAGACTCATTCAGCATTGGATGGAAAAGTGTTTTATTCACATAGAGAAGAGACAGCAAGGCAAGCTTTACTAGTGGGTGTCAGTCCCCCATGGCTCACAAACACAGGTGATACAAAATGGACATAGTTTAGCCACACATCCCAGACTGTAGAGAATGTTTACATATGATCGGGACAATAGGGGAAGTGATGTGATGGTATATCCTCATCTTCTAGGGGATGTGTAGGCTTCTAGGGGATGTGTAGAACTCATAAGAAGGGAGTGAGCCCGCATTTTTCATCCATCCTAGGAACCAGGCTAACAAAGTCCCAAGCACAGGGTTATTTGTGGGTTGCAGGGAAAGGCAGCTGGAGGCTCACAGACTGGCTTCTTCCACAAACATCACAAGTATAGCCAGTTGGGGTTTTTAGAAATTAATCTAAAGAAAACATGAAGGGTGACTTATTTTTTCATGTCTGAAGAATCAGTCTGTCCCTAGAGGCATGTACTTAAAAAGGGTTACCATTAAGACCCCAATATTTATTTTGGGAGGGGCTTAGTCATAGTTCCAAAGGTGATATCTTAAGCAGATGTAAAACAAGCAAAGTATTCTATAAAACATTGGTTTATAGCAATCCATAGAGGATAGCTTCAACTTAAAAAGAAACTTGAGAAATAGGTTAAGAATTGAGTAGTAAAATGAAAAATTCACTTTAATTGAAACTTAACCAATTGTATTTTTTTAGCAATTTAAAAGATGTAATTATAATTTATTAGTTGTACTACTTGAATTATTTTAGAATTTATTTCATGCAAATGTATATAATATCTATAGCCTAAGGAAAAGTATATCTAAAAAGGGGGGAAATGTGGGCTTTCCCAAAAATTGACTATGCATAATTTACATGTTGTATTTCAATATAACCAGTATTTTGTGCAAAAACCCTGTCCTGGTGTAGCATATAATTAACTGAAAAATATTGCATGAATACATCATTAATTTCATGTTACATAATACCCTCAAACAAACATACCTTTAAAATATGATTTTTAAAAAATGTAGATAGACCATATACTGGGCCACCAAGCAAAACTCAAAACATTTAAGACTAGAAATCATTAAAAAAGTCTTATTTTTTTTTACAAAAATATATTTAAAATAGAAGCAATTACAGAAAGTTACTAGGAAACCTACAGATGTTTGGTAATTAAACAACAGACCTTTAAATAACCCATGGGTCAAGAGAATACCACAAGGGAAATTAAAAATCACTTGAAATGTATGAAATTTGTGGGATGCCTACAAAGCAGTACTTAGAGGGAAATGTATTACGTTAAATGGCAAGCTTGGAAAATATGAAAGGTTGTTATCCAATGATCTAAGCATCCACATTAAGGAACTATTTAAAAAAAGGAAATTAAACCCAAGGCAAACAGAGGAAATAAAAATAAATAAATATTACACCAAAAATCAATGAAATTGAAAGGAGAAAAACAAGTCAAAGAAATGAAAAGTTGGCTCTTAGAAAACATTTATAAAACTGATAAATCTTTAACCAAATTGTCCAGGTGAAAAAGAGGCACAAAACAAATTGCCAACACCAGGGGGAAAAAGGAATATCTTTGCAGATACTAAAAACTTTGAAAGGATAATAAGGAAAAATTACAAGTACTTTATCCTCAAAGTTTTAATAACTTAGATAAAAATAAAAAATAAGAAGAAATAATTTATCTGAATATATACTTAGTAAAGAATTGAATTCTAGTTAAATGCCTCCTCAAAAAGAAATCTACAGGTCCAGATAGCTTTTCTAGGGAATTCTATTACACCTTGAAAACTTCCAGAAAATAAAAGAGCATGAAAAACATCCGAACTAATTTTATAAGGCCAGTTCTCAGATACTAAAATGAGGGAAAGACATTACAAGGAAAGAAAACTTCTGAACACTAATAATCCAAATCCAAAAGTATATTCAAAGGAAAAATCAATATAACCAACTGGATTTTGAAATGGTAATACAAGCCTGGTTCAATATTAGACAATTAACCAAATATAATTCAATAATATAATCAGAATTAGAAATAATTACCAAATTATCAATTTAACTGATAAAGAAACAGCATTTGATACAAGTCAACATCCACTCGTGATAAACATTCTTAGCAAATTGGAATTAAAAGGAACTTAACCTGTAAATGGCACATAGAAAAATTCTGCAGCCAGCATCATATTTAATGCTGAACAATAATGCTTCCTATGATGGTTTGGAGCAATGTACCCCAGAAAAATATGTTCTTAAACTTAATCCATTTCCAAGAGTGTGAACCTATTTTAAGTTGGACCTTTTGATGAGGTTACATCAGTTAAACTGTGGCCCACCTCAATCAGGATATATTTAATCTCACTACTGGAGTACTTTATAAGAGGATAATATTCACAGAGAGAGAAGGAAAGCCACAGAGGAAGCAGCCAGAAGCTGAATATAAATTAAATACAGAGAGGAAAGATCAGGTGACATGTCATGTGCCTTGCCATATGATAAGCCAAGGACCAAGGATTGCCAGCAGCCAACCCCAGGACACCACAGTCTTCGATAAGAAAGCATCACTTGATGATGCCTTGATTTGGATGTTCTCTTAGCCTTAAAATCATAAGGAAATAAATTCTTATTGTTTAGGTAAAACCATTTTATGGTATTTGCTTGAGCAGCTCAGGAACCTGAAAGAGATTTCCATCTAGGTGGGGTACAAGCAAGAACATCTGTTCTCACACACTCATTCAACATTGTGCTGCAAGTCTTTGCCAATGCAAAACAAAGAAAATGAATATAGATTAGAAAGTAATATTAAACTGCCTATTCTATATAGAACTCCTAAATAATCTTAAAAAGAGCTGCTAAAAAGTAATGAGCTTATAAAGGCTTTAAAATACAAGGTTGTTTTTCGAAAATCAGTTGTACTTGTAGATATCAGGAATGAGTAATTGGAAATTGAAAATTTTTAAAGTATATATATAATCACACCAAAAACATGAAATTAATATATATAAAATCTAAAAAAAATGTGCAAGATCTATATGCTGATAACTACAAAACATTGATGGATGAAATAAAAAAGACCTAAATAAATGGAGAGGTAGTATGTTTATAAATTGGAAGAATCATATTGTTAAGACATTAATTCTCTACATTTTGACCATAGATTCAAGGCAATCCTAATGAAATTCCCAGCAATAGTTTTGGTAGTATTCAACAAGCTGATACTAAAATGTATATGGAAAGGCAAATGAAGTACTTTAGCCAAAATAAATGAAGTAAATTAAAAAAAATAAAGTTGGAGGACTCATAGTACCTTGTTTCAAGAATTTCTATAAGGCTACCTTAATCAAGTTGGTATAGTAAAATACATACACATAGATGAATGGACTAGAACTGTCAAGAAATAGATCACTACTTATGAATATATATATATGTTCAAAATTGATTTTCAACAATGACACAAAGGGAAAAGAACAATCTTTTGACAAATGATGGAGCATTTAAGCACCCATATGCAAAATATAATAATAATGATCATAATGAAAATTATATTAATGACAAAAACCTTGACCCATGCCTTGTTCCATATATAAAAAATAAACTCAAAATTGATCATAAGTCAAAATATGTAAGAGCTAAAATGATACAACTTATAGAATAAAACATAGAAGAAAATATTTATGGCTTTCAGAATGGCAAATATTTCTTAGATATGACACCAAAAACATAATCCACAAAAGAAAATAATTGATAAATTGGACTTCATTAGGTTTTTTTTTTTTTTTAAATGTGGCATCTTTTTTATTCCAACCATGCAGAGTTACAGAAAAAGAAATTGGATATTTTCAATGTTGACCTTATGGACACTTTCAAAGTCATATAATATTACCAGTTTTCCAACTAGACAGGTAGAAGCCACTGGAGTATTCTAGGTTTTAATTTCTAATAAGGGAAACATACATTGCAATAACTCATATAAACACAAAGCTCTTTGCGATCTTAACTCTACAAATAATCTGACTCTATCCCTAGTCAAGCCTCCAAATGCTGTCAGTTTTTTTTTTTTATTTAAAGATACTTAGATTACATAAATATTACACAAAAAATATAGGGATTCCCATATGCCTCACCTCCCACAACCTCCCACATAAACATCCTTCATTAGTGTGACACATTAATTGTAATCGATAAACACATCCCGGGATTTTGCCTTTAAGCATGGAACCTAGTTCACATTGTAGATCACACTCTCTCCCACACAGTTCTGCATGTTATATGATGATATAAAATGGCCTAAATCTGTCATTGCAATGTCACTCAGGACAATTCCCAAGTCCCAAAAAAGCCCCTGTATTACAACTGCTTTTCCCTCTCCCTGCCCCCAGAGCCTCCAGTGGCCACTGGCTCCATATCAATGCTGTAATTTCTTCCATTGCTTGAATCACAATATGTCTATAGCAGAATACCAGTAAGTCCACTCTAGTCCATAGCTCTTCCCCCCATCCTGAGGGGTCTGGGATGGTGATGTCCACTCCACCTCCAATTGAGAGGGGGTTTACCTCCCATGGGGAAGAAGGATGGGATTATCCTGCCTGCAGCTGCAGACTCTCTCCATTCCCTGGGATTGTCGTTATCCATCATCATCTCCCCGCCAGTTGTCCTGGGTAAGTCCAATGAGTCCACCAGGGTTCCGGGCCCAGCTGGCACATGGACAGCCGAAAGACTCAAGTCTCTGGATGTACACTTACAAACTCCAGCACCAAGTATAGGTTTGAATAGAAGAGACAGATGAGCCATTTGCAGGGAAGACATAGTTGAGTCCAACTCTGTCACTCTGAGGAGCACAAACTCTAAAGTAGGGCCTACTGGCAAGGCAGCAAACTCTGGAGCTATCTGCCCTGACATAGGACCTGGGTGTCTCCGGAGCCCTGACATAGGACCTGGGTGTCTCCGGAGCCCTCAGGAGCCCCACTATTGGGGTGATATCCACTTTGGAATTCTATGAGATCCTACTGAAATGTGTGTAAGCGTTACTTCTGGGATGACCTCCTGACTCATTTTGAAGTCTCTTAGCCATATAAACGCATTTGTCTTTACCTTTTCCCCCTTTTATTCAAGGTCTTTTTCCAGTCACATTGCCAGTTGGTGCTTGGTAGAAATACCTTGGTGCCAGGGAGGCTCATCCCCGGAAGTCATATCCCACACTGGGAGGAACATAATGCCGTCATATGCTGAGTTTGGCTTAGAGGGAGGCCACATTTGAGCAACAAGGAGGCTATCAAGAGGCAACCCTTAGGCACCCAATAACAATAGGCTAAGTTTCAATTACAAGAGCAAAGACTCATAAGCTAGTCATCAATATCAAGGACCCATCAGTGGAACATCCTCCTTCACCAGTCACTGCCCCTGCACTTGGGGAACTGTTGCTGCTCCCTTAGAGAATGTGGCAGAGCTCTCCAGGATGGGAATTCAGTATTCTCTTATTTATTGAGTGATTCTCCACCCACTATGACAATGCCCCATAAACATTTGAACATTTTTATATACCTTAATTTATGCTTAGGTGAACTTCCTCCCATGCATCCTCCATCCATGATACCCCACACCAAATATACTCCCCCGCCCCCATTTTAACCCTCCTGTGATCCAAAGCTTCTTCAAAGATGAAGCCATTACAATAGCTGGATAAAATTAATAGGAAAATGAAATAATAGTAAGTTTAAATGTAAGAGATATAATACATAAAAATTTTGAAAAATAAAATAAGATTGGGATAGTAAAAAAAATGAAAAATAAAAAAAAATTTTTTTTGACCTTTTGTCTTTCATCACTGCAATATCTGGTGTCCAGTCTGTACTGTGGCACCTTCCCCCTCTCACTCCCCAGTGTCTCATGTCTCACTATTTTTCATTTTGTTTTCAAAGAAGTTTTAGTTCACAGCAAAGTTCACACACAGAATACAGGAGACTCTCATATACCCAATATCCTCTCCCTTTCCTGCCCCCCATATTAATACCTTTTTATGTGTGGATGGTAGCATTGTTATAACTGATATACAAGTAGTGGAACATAGCTACTAAACATAGTTAATGGTTTACACTATGGTTTACATTTTAGACCATACTCTTTTATAAATTTTGATATTTACCATATCCTGTGTCCATCACTGTATGGTAATGAAGAACATTTCCACTGACCACTAAGTACCCCATTTGATCTATTCTATTCCTCCCACCCCATCCCCCTGGGGCCCACGATGACCCCCTGGCTTGACTC
Organism: Cabassous unicinctus; assembly: GCA_029593785.1. Taxonomy (NCBI): domain Eukaryota; kingdom Metazoa; phylum Chordata; class Mammalia; order Cingulata; family Chlamyphoridae; genus Cabassous; species Cabassous unicinctus. Next base: position 40,499 of record JAQZBX010005368.1, read on the forward strand.
ATTGAATGACAAGATTCATAGTTCATGCAACAAGAGGTCTTGACACATTGGTTTGTCCTCCCCTATTAGGAATCACCCTTGCTCTTGAAAGACTCCTGCCTGTCTATTTCTGAACAAATTGATCCTCCCATAGATGGGAGTCCAACTCCTTCCTGCTCATTATGTGGGTCCCAACCCACTGATACAACACATTATGACAGAATGTACAATCACACACTCCCTAGAAGACTGCTCCAGGTGTGCCCTATCCCGAATGCCCCCCAACCAACACCCTAAACCAGTGACCCTTCCTTGTCATATTGCCATAAGAGGATTCCCACCTCTGTAGTTTCAACCTCATACCCAAATCCCCAGTGTTCACCTGGACCCTCTCCCAACCCTCCCCCCAGTATCCTGGATCTTCTAACCCACCCTTCCCAATCAACCCACCTGTCAACCCTGCACCACCCAACCCAATAATATCACTACCCTCCTGTCCTATCCCTTCAATACACAACTACACTCTATCACTTCACCATAGATTATGTCCGTATGGGTGATGGCTCTCAACTTTCTCTTCTCTTTCTATTGCTTCTAAACCTATCTTACAGACAATAGCTCTCTGAGACGTCTCAATTTCCTTAATTCATATCAGTGAGGTCATGTACTGTTCATCCTTAAATGCCTGGCTTGCTTAACTCAACATACGGTCTTCAAAATTCATCCATGTTATCCCATGTGTTAGCACTTTATTCCTTCTTACAGCTGAGTAATATTACATTGTATGTATGTACCACATTTTGTTTATCCATTCATCTGCTAATGGGCACCTGCGTTGATTCCAACTTTTGGCAATAGTGAACAATGTTGCTATGAGCAGTGGTGTGCATATATCTGTTTGTATCTTTGCTTTCAATTTATGAGGGTATATACCCAGCTATGGAACCACTGAATCATATGGAAGCTCTATAGTTAGTTTTCTGAGGAACCACCAAACTGTCCCCCATAGTGGCTGGATCATTCTAGAATCCCACCAGCAGTGGATGAGGCTTCCTATTCCACCACATCTTCTCCAACACTTATAGTCTGCTGTTTTTCTAACAGCCACCATTCTTATGGGTGTAAGATGGTATCTCATTGTAGTTTTGATTTGCATTTCCCTAATAGCTAGAGATGTTGAGCATCTTTTCATGTACTTTTTAGCCATTTGTATTTCTTCCTCAGAGAAGTGCCTTTTCAGGTCATTTGCCCATTTTTTAAATGGGTTGTTTGTCTTTTTATTTTCAAGGTATAGGATTTCTTTATATATGCAGGATATTAGGCTCCTATCAGATATATAGTTGCCAAATATTTTCTCCCATTGGGTAGGCTGCCTTTTTACTTTCTGGATAACATCCTTTGAGGTGCAGAAGTTTTTAATTTTGAAGAGATCCCATTTATCTATTTTTTCTTTTGCTGCTCGTGCCTTGGGTGTGAAGTTCATGAAACTATTTCCTATTACAAGGTCCTGTAGATGCTTCTCTACATTATCTTCCAAGGTCTTTATGGTTTTGACTCTTATATTTAGATCTTTGATGCATCTTGTGTTGATTTTTATGTAAGGTGTGAGATGGTGTTCCTCTCTCATTGTTTTAGATATGGATATCCAGTTCTCCAAGCACCATTTGTTGAAGAGGCCATTCTCTCCCAACTGAGTGGGCTTGGTGGCCTTGTCAAATATCAGGTGACTGTATATGCGAGGATTTATATCGGAACTCTCAATTCGGTTCCATTCGTCAGTATGTCTATCCTTGTGCCAATACCAAGCAGTTTCGACCACTGTAGCTTTGTAGTATGTTTTAATGTCAAGTAGTGTGATACCTCCAACTTCATTTTTCTTCTTCAATATGTTTTGGTGATTCGGGGCCTCTTACCCTTTCAAATAATTTTTGTAGTTAGTTTTTCCAATTCATTAAAAAATGCAGTGTTGATTTTTGTTGGGATTGCACTAAATCTGTAGATTATTTTGGGTAGGGTAGACATCTTGATGATGTTTAATCTTCCTATCCGTGAACAGGGAATATTCTTCTATGTATTTAAATGTTCTTTGATTTCCTTTTTTATAGTTTTCCTTCCTGTTTTATAGTTTTCTGTATATGTCCTTTATATCTTTAGTTAAATTTATTCCTAGGTATTTGATACTTTTAGTTACT
>JAQZBX010005368.1:42769-56813 GCA_029593785.1 Cabassous unicinctus
CTTTCAAATAATTTTTGTAGTTAGTTTTTCCAATTCATTAAAAAATGCAGTGTTGATTTTTATTGGGATTGCACTAAATCTGTAGATTATTTTGGGTAGGGTAGACATCTTGATGATGTTTAATCTTCCTATCCATGAACAGGGAATATTCTTCCATGTATTTAAATGTTCTTTGATTTCCTTTTTTATAGTTTTCCTTCCTGTTTTATAGTTTTCTGTATATGTCCTTTATATCTTTAGTTAAATTTATTCCTAGGTATTTGATACTTTTAGTTACCATTGTAAATGGCATTTTTTTCTTGATTTCCTCCTCAGATTGCTCATTGTTGGTGTACAGAACTGCTATTGATTTTTGAGAATTGATCTTATAGCCTGTGACTTTACTGAACTACTTTATAAGTTTTAGGAGCTTTTTTGTAGCTTTCTCAGGGCTTTCTATATATAGGATCATGTCGTCTGCAAATAGTGAAATTTTTACTTCTTTCTTTCCAATTTGGATGCTTTTTATATCTTTTTCTTGCCTCAGTGCTCGAGCAAGTACTTCTAAAACAATGTTAAATAGGAGCAGTGATAAGATCTTGTTCCCGATCTTAGAGGGAAAGCTTTTAGGATTTCACCATTGAAGATGATGTTGGCTCTGGGTTTTTTATATATATCCTTTATCATGTTCAGAAAGTTTCCTTTTGCAGTGTTTTTATCAGGAAAGAGTGCTGCATTTTTGTCTAATGCTTTTTTGCATTTCTAGAGATGATCATGTGATTTTTTTTCTTTCAATTATGTGGTGTCTTACATTGATTGTTTACTTATATTGAACCATCCTTGCACCCAGGATAAAACCACTTGGTCATGGTGTATAATTCATTTGATATGTTGTTGAATGCGATTAGCAGGTATTTTTTTGAGGATTTTAGCATCTAGGTCCATTAGAGAGATTGATCTGTAATTTTCCTTTCTTGTGGCTTCTTTCTTTGGCTTTGGTATTAGGGTAATGTTGGCATCATAGAATGAGTTAGGCAATATTCCTTCTACTTCTATTTTTTGGATGAGCTTAAGCAGGATTGGTGTTAGCTCTTTCTGGAATATTTGGTAGAATTCACCTGTGAAGCCATCTGGTCCTGGACTCTTCTTAGTTGGGAGGTTTTTGATGACAGAGTCTATCTCTTTACTTGTAATTGTACTGTTGAGTTCACCAATTTATTCTTTTGTCAATGTAGACTGCTTGTGAGTTTCTAGAAATTTGTCCATTTCCTCTAAATTATGATTCTTCTTGGCATTTAATTTTTCAAGGTATCCTCTTATGGTACTCTTTATTTCTGTGGGGTCAGTGGTGATATCCCTTTCCTCATTTATTATTTTGTGTATTTGCATCTGCTCTCTCTTTCTCTTTGTTAGTCTGGCTAAGGGTTTGTCAATTTTATTGATCTTCTTGAAGAACCAGCTTTTGGTTTTGTTTATTTTTTCTAGTGCTTTATTATTTTCTATTTCATTTAGTTCTGCTCTAATCTTTGTTTTTTCCTTCTTTCTACTTCTTTAGGGTTAGTTTGTTGTTGTTTTTCCAATTCCTCCAGGTGTGCAGTTAGGTCTTCAATTTTAGCTCTTTCTTCTTTTTTGGTATATGCATTTATGGCTATGGATTTTCCTCTCATTAAGCTTTGGCTGCATCCCATAAGTTTTGATATGTTGTATTGTCATTTTCATTTGTTTCAAGGTAGTTACTGTTTTTTTTTAAGATTTCCTCCTAGACCCACTGTTTGTCTAAGAGTGTGTTGTTTAACTTCCATATTTTTGTGCCCAATCTGGTTCTCTGGCCCTTAGTGATTTCCAATTTCATTCATTGTGGTCAGAGAAATTACTTTGTATAATCTCAATCTTTCTGAATTCATTGAGAGTTGTTCTTTGGCCTAGCATGTGGTCTATCTTGGAGTATGACCCATGTGCACTCGAGAAGAATGTATATCCTGCTGTATTTGCGTGTAACATTTTGTACATATATATTAGCTCCAGATCCTCTAATGTATTATTCAGAGTCTTTGTTTCTTTACTTATTCTCTGTCTAGATGTTCTGTCTAATGGTGATAATGATATATTAAAATCCCCCACTATAATTGTAGAGGCATTTATGTCTCCACTTAGTTTTTCCAGTGTTTGCCTCATGTATTTTGAGGTGCCCTGATTAGGTGCATAAATGTTTATGATTGTTCTTTCTTCTTGAAAGATTATCCCTCTTACTAATATATATAGTGCCCATCTTAGTCTCTTACAATAGTTTTACATTTAATGTCTGTTACTCCCACCCCTTTTTCAGCTGTTGTTTGCTTGTAAAATTGTTTTTCAGCCATTCACTTTCAGCCTCCTTGAATCCCTGGGTCTAAGGTGTGTTTCTTGTAAACAACATGTAGATGGGTCATATTTCCTTATCCATTCTGCCAATCTGTGTCTCTTGACTTGTGAGTTTAATCCATTAACATTCAGTGTATTACTCTCAAAGAATTTCTTACATCAGCCATATTTTCTTTCGGTTTATGTATGTCATATGTTATTTTATTTCTCTTTGTGTCTTTTTAGTTGTTCTTACATTCTCTTCAAACTCTCTCTCACCAGTTTTGTCCTTTCAACCTGTAGAACTTCCTTTACTATTTCTTGAAGGGCAGGTTTCTATTCGGCATACTCTCTTAATTTCTGTTTATATTGAATATTTTGAACTCTCCATCATTTTTGAATGCCAGTTTTGCTGGATAGAGAGTTCTTGGCTGGAAGTTTTTTTTCTTTTAGTACCTTGACTATGTCATACCACTGTCTTCCTGCCTGCATGGTTTCAGATGAGAAATCAGCACTTAATCTTATTGAGCTTCCCTTGTATGTGATGGTTGTCTTTTCTCTTGCTGCCTTGAGTATATTCTCTTTGTCTTGAGCATTGGACATTTTCACAAGTATATGTCTATAAGTAGGCCTGTTAGGTTTTATACTGTTTGGGGTGCACTGTGCTTTCTGGACATGTACATCCATCTCCCTCAATAGGGTTGGGAAGTTTCAGCCATTATTTCCTTCAACACTCCTTCTGTTCCCTTTCCCTTCTCCTCTCCCTCTGGGATGCCTATAATGCATATGTTTGCGTGCTTTTTGTTGTTGTTTAAACCCCTTAGTCCCCGCTGGATTTTTTCTATCTTTTTATCCATCTGTTCTACTATCTGTTTGATTTCAGATGTACTGTCTTCCACATCACTAATTCTTTCTTCTGCCCATTCAAATCTGCTGTTATGAGATTCCAGTGTCTTTTTGATTTCTTGAATTCTGCCATTCATCACCATCATATCTGTTACCTTTTTATGTATATTTACAATTTCTTCAGTGTGTTCTCCCAGTGTCTTCTTAATATCCTTAATTTCTTCCTTCACTTCATTTAGTTGGTCCATGGTATTTGTTTGGACAGTTTTGATTAGTTCTTCGATGTTCTGCATCTCTTCCTGGTTTTTAGTTTGTTCATTGGACTGGTCCATGTCTCCCTGTTTCTTAGTATGGTTTGTAATTTTTTGTTGCCTTCTGGTCATCTTTTATCTTGATGGGCTTATTCAGTTGCTTAGCTTCTCTCTCTGCTCTACAGTTTTGTTTAGCTGCCGGTTTTTTTGTGTGTGTTAAGTTTTCTCTTTGACACTTTGTTCTTCTTGTTCTATTTCCTTGCTGTTTTCTATGTTCCCTTGAAGGAAAAAGATTAGAGCCAGGGAAATCAAAAGAGGTAAGAAAAGAGAAATGATAATAGTAATAATAATAAAAGTTAGAAGAGGGGCCATATAATACTTAGTAAAATGAATATTTAACTCATGTAAGCAGTGTAGAGTAATAGCAATAGTAAAGTGGAGTACCTACAATGAAATGGGAAACCGAATAGAGAAAAATATATTGAATGATTTAAAAGGTCAGAATGATGAAGAGAGAGAGAAAGAGAAAAAAAAGGACAGAAAGAAAAAAGTTAATAAAAGAAAAAAAAAGAAAACAGAAAAGACAAGGTAGTAATCAAAACCAGTAAAGTTGAGGACTAATAAAAGAAGGTGGAATGTATGAACCACAACAGAAAGTAGGAGATAGAAAGATGATGGAAGGAAAAGAGATAGCATTGGTAGACAAAATCAGTATACACAGAAAATGGGAAATCAAAGTAGAAGAAGCACAGCAAAGAAGAAACAAGCTAGCAGCACCTAATTAAAAAAAAAGGGGGGGGATGAAAGAGGAAAGACAAACAAGAAACAAAACAAAACAACAACAAAAACAAAAAACAAACAAACAAACAAACAAACAAAAAGAAACAAACACACTAGCAAGTGGTCAGACAAAGCTAGGGAAGAACAGTGTTCCTTCTTGGGCCCTTGTAGAGCCTCTCAGGCTCCCTGTGTTCATCAATCAATTACCCTGAAGGCTTCTCTCTGCAGGTTTTGAAGCAGGTTCTAGTGAGTAAACTAAACTTTTTTTTTAAGTAAACTTTTTTTTTTTCTGGAAAAATAAGGGACCTAAAAGAAGCTAGTACAAAAATAATGTCTATGTTTTTGCTGTCCTACGGTATCAGCTGGATGTTAGATTTCTCGGTGGATCTCTACTCTTACAGGAGCCAGGAATCCCAGTAGGGACCTCATATATTAAAGGCAGAAAATCCTCCACTGAGCTACCTTTTTAATTGGGTCATTTGGCTCTTCAGAAAGCTATTTAGTCACTTTCCCCAAGGCAGGTTTTACTCTCCTTGGGCAGTAGAATTCAGCAGGCTGTATGAGCACATCCCCCCTCCCCTCTCCTGGCCAGACCATGTTCCCTTTTTCAAATTCAAATGGGATCCTGATGACTTAGTACACCACACCGAAATGACCCCAAGCTCTTCTAGACCACCCACTCCTCCCAGGGGACCCCAAACAGTCTCTTGAAAACTTATTAAGCACTTCCCACTGCATTACTCCCTTAGGGGAGTTGAAACTCTGATATTCCTCATTGCAGAACTATTAAATTGGCTGACTCTGCCCTCTCTCAGGCCAAACCTCTGTATCCCAGGGTGGTTAGGTAAATTAGGCTGCCTCAGCAGATTTGCCTCTCCCCTCTGCCCGGTGCCACCCCAAGCTGGCCGATGTGCTCCCCAAAGCTCAAAGGGGGTCCAGGCAACCAAATCCACAGAAAGGAAATCCCTCTCCGACCCTTGCCAGAACCTCCCCACTCTCAGAGAATGCTCCCTCTCATTGGGTGGCCGGCAGGAGTCGAGGCTCACCCTGGCTCTTTGCCCTGAGGGTGGGGCTTAGCCATCTGTGATTTCCAGGCACGGGGCTAAAAACTCATGGTTTTATCCCAAGCAATCCACCTCCCTGTCCAGTTCCCTCCAGATCAATGCCCCAAAGGCTCCTGCTCCGTGGGCTCCCAGAACAGCTCACCTGGGCAGGATCCCGTCTCCAATCAGCCGTCCTTTGCTAGAGAGATGGTGAGTGCCCACTTAAACCGATGCCATCTTGCTTTGGAAACCCTTCATTAAGTTTTAAAATGCCTGCTTTTTGAAAGGTATTCATAAGAAAATAAAAATATAAGTTATGCACTGAGAGAATGTATTTGCAAAACTCATATATGTTGAAGGGTTGAATAAAAACATATAAGTTGTTCTCCAAAATTTTATATAACAAAACATAACCTAATACAAAATGCAATAAATTTTAACAGTCAATTCAGCAATAGTGATATACAGATGACAAATAAGCATATAGAAAGCTGCTCAATATCAGTAGTCATATGGGAAATGGCATTTGAAGCCACAACAACATAATACTACACACCAGTTAGAATGGACCAAATTAAAGGAACAACTGACAATAGCAAGTGTCATAAAGTATGTGGAACAACTGGAACTTTTATACATTGTTAATTGGAATGCAAAAGATATAGCCATTTTAGAAAACAGTTTGGCAATTTCTTATGAAATTAAATGTATACATCATAGCATGCAAAACACATTACAAAATAAACTTATGTTCACAAAATTAGATTTCTGTAAATGATATAAGCAGATTTATTCATAATAATCAAAGCCCTTCAACTGGTAAATGGGGAAAAAATGCCATCCTTAACCCAGTGGAATACTACTCAGTAAGAAAATGGAAAAACTACAGTAAGCCCAGCAACATAGATAAATCTCAAATGTATTTTTCTAAGTGAAATATAAACAGAATCCAAAGGTGACACACTGTGTTTCTCTTTATTTGACATCCTGGCAAAGTAAAAATTACAGAGATAGAAACTGAAATATGTTTGTTTTTTTCAAAGATTATTTACTTATTTATTTTCTTTTATCCATTTTTACCCCCCTCCATTTTTGCTGTTTTTGTGTCCATTTAAGGGGCAATTCTCTGTGTCTGTTTCCTGTCCTCTCTTCTCATCCTTCTCCTCCTGTCTTCACCAGGATTTGATCTTGGGAACCTCCTATGTGGGAGAGAGGTGTCTTATTGCCTGTGCCACCTTAGTTCCTGGTTTTTCGGCATGTCTCATCTTGGCTCTCCCTTGTGTCATTCTCCTGTTACGTCATCATCTTGCGGCATGGCTTGGTGGGCCCTGATGGCGCACCCATGTACAGGGCCTGGGAGGCTCGCTCACTCGTGGGACCTGGCAGTGCACCCGTTTGTGGGTCCTGATGGAGCACCCACGCGCAGGGCTTGAGGGGCTCATCTGCTTGTGGATCAAACTCAGGTCCCTCCACATGGGAGATGGATGTCCAACCATTTGAGCCACATCTGCCCCCTTAAATGTGATTTTTAGGGGCTGTGATTGGGTGAGTAGGTGTTGGCTGAAAAGGGACATCAATTTCTGGGATCATTACATTTCTGGGATCACTACAAAAATGTGTGACTTTGTCAAGACTCAAAATAGTAAAATTAAAAAGTGTGATTTCAAGGTATATAAATTATACATCAATATAAAATGCACAATATCTAAATCAGTCTATTCATGACACAGCCTTTTGTGGGCTTTTACTCAGGAATAAATATAAAGAAATACTTAAATAGGGAGCTTTTGATATAACAACAAAATGACTATCAAAAAAATTAATATATAATGTCTTCATTTGTTAAAAGTTGCTGGGAGCAATATACCAGAAATGGATTGGTTTTTATTATAGGAATTGATTAGGTTAAAAGCTTACAGTTCTGAGGCTGTGAAAATGTCCAAATCAAGGCATCATCAGAGATGCTGCCTCACCAAATGTCAGCTGCTGGACTCCTTCCACATGGTAAGGCACATAGAGGCATCTGTTTCTCTTCTTGGTCTCTTTCCTTAGGTTTTTGGTTGTTCTATCTGTGGCTTCTCTCTCCCTCGTGCCTCTCTGAGCCTCTGGGTTCTTTCTCTCTGTCTCTGCCACTTTTTCTTTGTGTGCCTGTGCACACAAAGACTCCAGTAAATGGATTAGTAACCAACCTGGGTCCTGAAATCTAATCAAAGACCCTTAACTGAAGTGATCTAATCAAAAGATTCCTTAAATGAATCTAACCAACAGGCGTCACATACAATAAGTTTATAAGCACAGAAATTGGTTTACTTAAGAATGCAATTTTCTGGGGTCCACAAAGACTCAAACCAGCACATGTAGTAATGAGTACTGAGAACTTGACTCCATGCCAAACAATACTCTTAATGTTTCTCATGCATTATCATTTAAAACATAACTATGCCCATTTTCCAGATAAGAAACTAACATCTGAAATAGATTAACTTTACATATTCAACAGGTAGATATTGGCAAGGCAGAGACTGATTTCAATCTTATTGCCTGTTTTGGTTTTTCTCCTTTACTTAATAGATTTCCAGCAAATACCTTACTTTTAGCTAATGAATGAATGAGAGGATGAAATGATCTTTTAATTTGGGGGGTGAGGGGTTCCACTGAAATTATGCTCATTAATTAATTGTGAGAAGAAACCCTCAAATTTATATTTAATTTTTTCTCAATAATATTAAAAGAAGTAGAGGGAACAAATTGAAATGTGGATTAATATTGTACTTCAATTTTTATAGTAAAAACTAAAATTGTATAACATGATGTCCATTTGATTTTTAATGCAATTCACACAGTAATTCTTAAGTGTTCATTAAATGCAAGGCACCTGGAGCTAAGATTTTGCACTTACAAGTTAGATTAGGGTAATAATTATGTGTCAAGTTGATAAGCTCCTGAATAATGAGGGTGAAGAAGAGGATAGTAGATCAAATCAAACTGCCGGAATAACTGAATCACATATATTCAAATAAGACTCAACCCAGGGATAAAATAAATGGATCAAGATTTTAGATTTTCAAATTTCATTTTTAACATATCATAAGCTTTCTCCTTTTATTCTGAAAGAACTAGCTTTTCTTATCATTTGTAAACACATGCTCAAAATATAATTAAAGGCATGAAAGATTAGCCATTAAAATAAAAAAGACTATTATGGGTCATTATAGTATTAGTAAATAAAACCTAGGTTATAGGAATGAAATATTAATGTATCTGCATTATTATTAGCAACTAAAGTTTGATTTTATTTTGTATTAAAAAGGTACTAAAATAATAAACATTTATGTACATACTTGGAGATAAATAAAATTCATTTACTTTTCTGATAAACATTTCATAAAGTTTATATCTTCTTTTAATAAATCATAATTGAGATTATCTACCTTGATCTTTTCTCAGCCTATCTTAATATGGTAAATAATGAATAACTATTTGTGAAATAAATGAACATTGGTGTGTTGTGAACTTGCCTAAGCCAATTGGTCTTACACAGTTTTGCTTTCTTTCTTTTTTTTCTTTCTAATAATTGTGGACACAGATAATTTTTTAGGACCTTTAGAATAGTTAATTCCCTCCAAAAAATATTTACCAGAAAGTGAGCTTCATGCCATTGTGCCATCCATCATACATTTAACTAACTAAACATTTACTAGGAGACAAGCACTAAAATAGTTCTTGCAACATATACACTAACCTCAAGCAAGTTCTAGCTCCTTGTACTTTCAGGTATTTAGATCATTATTTAGAAAATGTTTATTCAAACCAGATACACCAAAATTCCAAAGTCATAATTCTGATACTCTCATAGTAAGAACCAGGCATCCAGACTCCTAGGTTCGAGGTTGGGGTAGGTGGCACAGGGGCATTTAGGGGTTTAGCTTAGGCCTCATCTAGGTCATAACTATTGGTCTTGCTGGAGTTGTCTTGTCATTGAGGCTAGGAAGGTGATTATCTTAGTTTCCTAACTGTGATAACAAATACCAAAAAAATGGGAGGGCTTAAACAGCAGGAATTGATTTGCTCAGTTTAGAAGTCCAAATTTAAGGTGTCAGCAAGGTAATGCTTTCGCACTGGAGACTGTGGTGATCTGTTGCCAGCTGCCGACATCCTTGGGTTCTGTGGTTTTCCCTGTCACCTGGCTATGTACACGGTGTACACGGTGATGTCCTTTCCTTTCTCTTCTGGGTTCCATTGATTTGCTGCTTCTCTTCTGTGTGGTTTTCTCTTCATAAAGTCCCCAGTAATATGAAAATCTCATTCAGTTGAGCCACACCTTAACTAAAAATAACATCATCAAAAGGTCTTAAATGGTTTTATAACCACAGGAATGGATTCGAATTAAAAACTCCCTTTTCCCCCTCGGGGTAAATAATTCCAACCTAATCAAAGTCCATTTCTAGCATTTGCCATTGTCATTAATGGGTCAGCATTTGTACCAATAAAATCCGTTTAGCATTTGCACCATGGAGAGCAGGAAAGTGGTTAGGAGTGATAAAGATAAAGATAAAAGCACTGTTAACCATGCCCTGTAGAATATGGAATACCTGATGAAAAAGTGCTTTTTTCATTGGAGTGTTGATTGCACTTGAGTTATAGGTTAATCTAAGAAACAAACAATATCACAATCCATGCTGAAATATTTTCAAGAAAATTACAGATACCCTAAAATGGGAAAATAAATTAAAAAATGATAATATTGTGATTCCTCAGAAAACTATGTTTATATAGTATTACCTTATGACCTGACAATCCCACTACTAAGGATATAACCAAAATATTGAAAGCAGGGACTCGAACAGAAATTTGCACACAGATGTTCATAGCAGTATTATTCTTGCCATTTGGTGGATTCAACCCAAGTGTCCATCAAATTAAGAAGGGATAAACAAAATGTGGTATACACATTCAGTAGGCTATTATTCAGCATTAAAGAGGAATGAAGTCCTAATACATGCAACAACATGGATGAACCTTGAAGATATCATGTTGCATGAAAAAAGCCAAACAGAAAAGAAAATATATATGGTATCACTGATTTGAAATAAATAGAATAAACAATCACATAGAGTTAAAATCTAGAATATAGGTTATAAGGGTTATGGGGTAAAGGTTGCAAATGGGAAGTTAAAGCTTAAAATATACAGAGTTCTTGTCATAATTGAAATGTTTTCATAATGGATGGAAGGGATTGTAACACAATATTGTGAATGTAATTATCATCACTGGGATGTATATCTGAATGTAATTATAAGGGAAAATACTAGATTGTATATATGATAACAATCAAAAAAATCTTAAATCCATAGAACTACGCAAATCAAAGAACTTCAGTAAAAGCTTGGAAAATAGTTAGTAGTAAAATTATAAAAATATGTGTGATGGTTAAGCTCATGTGTCAACTTGGCCAGGTAATTTTGCCCAGTTGTTTGGTCAAGCAAGCACTGGGCTAATTGTAATACAAAGACATTTATGGGCTTTAGTCATCAGTGAGTTTACTGCATAGATGGCTGATTACATCTACATCAACCACGGAGATTGCCGTCAGCAGTGAGTGATGCTTTATCCAATTAGTTGAATGCCTAAAAAAGGAAGTGATTTCACCATTCAGAGAGAATTTTCCAGCTCATTTCTGGACAGCCAACATCTTCCAGAAACTTATCAAGGACCTTCATTGGACTTTCATTGGAGCCCCTGGTTTGCAGCCTGCCTGCAGAACCTGAACTTGTGCACCCCCACGGTCATGTGAGAGACTCTTATAAAACCTCATACTATTTACAGATATTTCCTGTTGATTCTGTTTCCCTAGAGAACACTGACTAATACAATTGCTATCATTAATTGAAATGAATGCCCACATGAATGCAAGGTGTTAATAATAGGGTAGTATATGGACATCCTGTATTTTATGCATAATTGTTCTGTAAACCCACAGCTTCTCTAATGAAAAACATTTTAAAAATAAAAAAAAATGGCATTAATCATAATTTCTATTCCTATTAGGGTTTGATTACCTTTGAATCAGTTTTCCCTTTAGGAAATGATTATTTTTGCTTTATAGAAACTAGACAATCCTCATCTTTTTATAAAAAAGGGCAACAAACTATATTTAATAAAATGAACAAAAATATTTTCAGATGATATATAGCTTATAAATTCCTTTATTCCTTCAGACTACCATTTTTTCAAAACTTTAAACTTTGACAGTAAATAGATTTTCCATGAACTTATACTAAAAGATTTTAAAAGATATGATGGTATATGTTTAAACTATGTTGCTTATAATGAGCTGTTAAAGATTAATTTAAGACATATCTAGGATAATCACTGCCATTTTAAGCTTTTGCAACTCAGGGAAAATATTTAAAATGGAAGAAGCTATTTTTGGTCTTTTATAACAAACTGAGAAAAGAACCAGGAAAATGAATAGTTTCTTATAATAGAAATTTTATGTCAGTATAGCTCCACTAAGGGAATTACACTGCAGGAGAAAATTAGAAAGAAAATGTGCACCTAATAAATAACATTTTCTTTTCTAGGTTTGTATAATTAGATCAACTAACAAAAAGGGCAAAATAACTTTGCAAAAGTATTCAATTCTTGATAATAAAAGGACACTTAGAAATGTAGTAAATCACTTAGATACATGTGCACTAGTATTATTTCTTAGTAATTTCTAATTGGTTCTAAGTAAATCTTTTGTTACACTTAACCAGAAGCCTTAAAGAAAACATATATTGGAACTTCAAGATGTGATATAATGTATCATCAGTGGCATCTTTGTTATAAAAGCCATCATCTCTCAGGACTTCATCATCCTCATTTGTTAAAAATATGAATTATCGGCCAAGTTAATATAATATGTTCTCACTTTCATCCCCTCTTCTTTTCTAAACACATAACAATGATTCATAAAATGTACAAAAATATAAAATTAAATAACTGAGATGTTCTCCAAAACAAGCTAAAGAGCCAAAACACACCACAGTGGTCAAAGCTGTAGACATTTTTGCTTTGCTATGATTCCAGAAATATGGAGAGGTATCCAAGAATTTATTGAAGATGAGAAACTAAAGCTAGATGAAGAATCTGAGCTAGTCTCACATTTACACAGAAAGGGCTGGAAGGTGTAATAAAGAGATGAGGTTCTCATTTGTGAAAGAGTACCAAAAAGCAAACAGAGGCTGCAAAGCACTGCCTTCCTGCAGGTCCAGCGGCAGTAGGGAATGCCCTGCTGAACCACATTGGAGTCTCTGGCAAAAGGAAAAATGTGAGGCCCTGTATACACTTATCAAAATATCCTCCAATATTTTTAACCAAGGTGGAAAAGTGAATTAACGCTGAATAATTGAAAAGAATTATTACAAATAAAGCTCGTTATTGGGAATTGAATCTTATACCTCCCCTCCACACACACACAACATGTTCAAATATTCATTGGTGTTCCTGTGGGTATTTGTAATTAGTATCTTTGAATAAGTTAAGGTGAGTCAAGGTGTGGGCTCATTTGCGAATAACATCTTCCAAGGTCATATTCAGATGAGGCAAATTGAATCATATTACTGGAGTCTTTAGAAGAAAAGCAGTGGAGCTCAAATATTAGTTATTTGTCTAGAAAGTAGAAAAATGTTCTATGATAATCTCAGATATAAGCAGAAAACAGATTTCTTGAAGATGATAACCATATTTGCAGTGCATCCCTTTTGTTTAGAAGTAGAAAAGGGCAAGGAGTACCATGACAGGAAATTTTCTGGAACCTGCTTCTTTCTTAGAAACAGGAGGCAAAGGAATTATACAGGCAGGAAGAGGCATATCTCCATGTCCAGTGGAGGAAGAGTTGCTATCACCTTTGGTGAGAAGTAAGGATAAACTAATTTATTCTCAACACTAAGGAGAGAAGAAAAATTAGAGGTGACCTGGCACATTGTACTATTCATTTCCCCACATTAAACTTATACAAATAGAAGAGCTAAGGAATGTCTGCTGCCTTCAACAATGATTGCTCAGAATGATTGTTGCAAAGTATTACAAGAAAAAGGGAAACTTTTCCAAATGAAAAAATATAGTGCATAAAAGCATTTTACTGGACTTCAGATGGGAACGGAGAATTAAAATAGCATGTTTCTTGAGACAATAACACAAAGTAGAAGTACAAGATTTCAAGAAAAAAACACTAAAATAATTGAGGTAGAAGAAAAATGTGATTGAACAAGCTCAGGTAAAAGTGAATTTCTTTCACTCCACAAATATTTTATTAGCAAACAATCATTGAGAACTTAATATATGTCAGGCTCTATTTGAGACACTTGTGATATATCACAAAACAAAGCAGACAAATATCCTTGTCTTCATGTATCTTATAAGCTGGAGTGAGTCTGAAACAGATAATGAAGTATAAATAATATTTGCATAAATGATGTACTGTGTTAGGAAGTAATTACTAAGATGAAAAACAGAGTCAATATATCAGGGAAAGGAAACAGTATGACAACGTGGTTGAAGTACTGCTAAATGTGATATTTGAGCAAAGACTTCAAGAAAGTGAGTAAATTTGCCAAACAGGTAATAGGGGTGAGGGACCATCTGGTAGTAGAAACAGCTACAGCAAAAACTCTAAGAGCTGTGTCTCTGATTTCCTTGAGGAGCTGCAAGGGACCAAGGTGGTTGGAACTGAGTGAACACAATGTAGACTGATGAGAAATACTATCAGAGAAGCACTCATGTTGATTTTCTCATGTTTAATTTCTTTTTTTTTTTTTT